>VMDO01006311.1:0-17575 GCA_007922755.1 Pedetes capensis
TCGCTCCGCGGCCGCTATGGGAGGCATCTGTGTGCCCCCTCCCAGTGACTCACCTAGGATCTGCAGTCTGTGTCCTGCAGGCGTGGTGAGAGTGTGCTGCCAAGGTTGCACTCCGTGTTGGGTCCGGGCCCGTGGGTGCGTGTGCGCAAAATCCCCTCCAAGTCTCTGGGATTCTATCCACTGTCTGTGTGATGGTGAAATGGCGGCGGTCCTGCTGCTGGCCATTGTGTAGCTCCTCTGAAGCCTAATCCTTGATTTCAGTGTATGCCTAGTTTCATTCTCTATATCTCAAACTAAATTATCTCTGTTTCTATTTATTCAATTTGATTTTTAAACCTCTAATCGAGGCTTCTTATTGCTCCGGAATAGAAGGTGTGTGTTATCTGTCCGCCATCTTGACTCCGCCCCCCCTGTTTATATGCTGTTGTAGTCACTTTTGAATGATCTCTAGCAAAATTTCACTTGCCTGAAATATTAATGATATTTTTGATAATTTCTACATTCAATTGGAACCTCTTTCTGGAAATAGGCACAAATATGGATGTCATCCAGTCAGTTGGCTAGGTAGCTGTTTTCCAAATCTTGTGGCATAAACAAGTGAGCACCTCCAGTGCGCCATCTGTTTCTTGAAACATCTCAAGTCTTCCATCACTTGCTGTATCCTTGTGTTTCACCAATTCCTTCAAAGTAGTTTCCACTTCTTCTTTCATTACCATTGGTTCCTGATTATATGCAGTTTTTTGAAATGGGTGGTCATCCACTAATTTTTCTTTTCTTTTCTTTCTTTCTTTATTTATTTATTTTGGTTTAATGAATGTGTAGTCCTTCCATCTTCTTCTGCTGTTTCCTCTATCAATTTGAAATTTTCCCTGTAGAATCCTTTAGTATTGTCACTAGAGGCTTGAAATTTTTCTTAAATTTCTTAAGCTTGAGAAAAATAGAGAGGGTTCTTCTCTTTGGGTTTTGTAGCTCCAGGTCTCTGCACGTGTCTCTGCACATTATAATATTTGATTGTTTTCTTCTCAAACTGCCTTTTGAATATTTCTGTTTAGTCATTTAACTTTATCATTTCTACCTTTTTAGCTGCTCTATGTTCAAGGGATAGTTTCAGCATATCTCTGGCATGAAATTTGGTCTTTTTTTTTTTTGTCTTTTTAATAACCATTTGCTTTCTTCATGAATGATGTCTTTGATGTATGCAACAGTTCATCTGGTCTTTGATTATTAGTGTCTAATCCATCAAATCTGTCCTTGAGGTAAGTCTCTGAATTCAGGTGGGATATACACAGGTCATACTGTAGCTCTATAAACTTGTTCTAATTCTCTTTACTTTCAGTTTGAACCTGGATATGAGCAGTTGATGGTCTGATCCACAATCAGCATCTGGTCTTGTTCTGACTTTTGATATTGAGTTTTTTGTCATCTCTTTACACAAATGTAGTCAATTTGTTTCCTGTATGTTTCATCTGGTGACTTTCACATATATAGTTTCCATTTATGTTGGTGAAAAAAAGTATTTGCAATGGAAAAGTCATTGGTCTGACAAAATTCTATCATGCTATCACCAGTACCATTTCTGTAACCAAGACCATATTTTCCAACTACTGAGCCTTCTTTCTTCCCAAGTTTTGCATTTCCATCATGAGTATTTATCAGTACATCTTGATTGCAATCCACTTCAGATTGCAGAAACTGGTAAAAATATTCCCTATCTTAATTTTTAGCCTTAAAGGTGAGTGCATAAATTTGAATAATAGTTATATTAACTGGCCTTCATTGTAGGCAAATTGATATTATTCTATCACTGGCAGAACTGTACTTCAGGGCAAGTTTTGAAATGTCTTTTTTGATGATGAATGCAGCCCCATTTTTCTTTAATGTGTCATTCCCTGCATAGTAGACCATACAATTATCTGATTTAAAATGGCCCATACCAGTCCAATTTAGCTCACTGATGTCCAGAATGTCTATATGCATGCAGTACATTTCTCTTTTGATGATTTCTAATTTTCCTAGGTCCATACTATGTACATTCAACATTCCAATTATTAATGGATGTTTTCAATATTTCCTTCGCATTTGCAGTCATGCCATATCAGCAAACGGAGTTCCCTAGGACTTTACTCTTTTCCCATTATTATGGTAGACTCTGTTTTGAGGAGGCAACTGTTCTCTCGTCATCCCTGAATGTCTTCCACCCTTGGGGCCTCATTTTCCAGCACTATTTCTGGCCATGTAGATTCTGTTTTGAGGAGGCAACTGTTCTCCAGTCATCTTTGAGTGTCTTCCACCCTTGGGGCCTCATTTTCTAACACTATTTCTGGCAGTGTTTCTCTCCTATTCATAGGGTTTACAATGACTAATTGTTTCAGAAGTGGGCTTCCCTTGTCTGTCTCCCTAGTCTATCTTGGTTTTGAAACTCAACTAAAACCTGTCCAACATGGTCACCCAGCTGGTATCTGTAATACCAATGGCATAGCTTTCAGCATCACAGCAATAGGCAAGCCCCCAAAGTAGGGCAAACTGACAATCTGAGTAACTTAGGAGACCCTGTCTCAAAATGTCAAAAAAATGGGCTGGGGGTTCAGCTCAGTGGTCCAGCACTTACAGAGCATGCAGGCTCAAGGCCCTGGGTTCAACCCCCAGTACCACAAAAAAAAAATAAATAAATAAAAAAGTAAGAGATAAAGTCTGGATTCAATACCAGAAAATTTACTGAAATTCCAGTACTTGTTCTAACTGTCATATTTCTTAAAGTCTTTTTTTTAAGCAATAAGAATAGCCATAAAAATGTACCTAAAGTAATATCCATTATATAAAATATTGCAAATTCTTAATCTTCTCTCAATGGAATCCTTTTTAGTACTTTGTATATCTCTTCAGGTGGATTTTCTGGGATTTTTTAACTTATTATATTCATCATGTCTTTTATTTTTGTAAATCAATAAAATTGAAATGTTATATCATACTATAAATGAAGGCCTCAGTAAATACATACAGCATAATTATTTACTTTCATCTAATTGCATATGTAGTTTAATTGTAGGTTTGTTTTTATATATGTCAGTAAGTAATCAACTATATTATAATTTAAAAGCAATTTATACAGCATATATTATCAACATCTGTTCTACAAGATGGGCTTAGGTTTAGCTCAGTTGGTAGAATGCTATTCTACACTTTCTGAGCACTAGAATTTGATCCCTAACACTGTAAAAATGGGAGAAGGATGTGGCAGTCCATTCCCCAAAACAATCCTGAAACCCCCATTGAAAACGCTATGAATGTCCGTGAGTGACAACAATTGTTGATAACAACAATTCCACAAAAGGAAAGCTCCTAGATTACTAAAAATGATTACTGGCATATGTATTCTTTCTATGTTCTGTTTATGAAAAGAAACATGGAGAAAACAAAACTTAATATGTTGGTTATGGCAATTAAATCTTCATTATTGTCTCCTGATATTTGTTCTGAACATAATCATGAGTGGAACTATTCAGACTTAGTAATGTTTACCCCATAATCTGACAGTCCATGAAAACTGCAATATAAAGCCATACTAACTCCTTATTTAATTGCTATCAAATGAATTCTTATGTCTTTTGCTCTCATGTAAAAGCACAATATAAGATTCATCAGGTGAAGTTAAATGGATCCTTGATTAACAAATTTTGTTGGCTGTGTTAGCCTGTTCATATTGCCAAAACAAAATAAAATAAAATAAATTATTGTATTCCTCATCACCCACATGTTTTCACAGAAGGGTTTTTGAAGTTTATGTTTTTCTATGTTTTTGCTTGTTTGTTTTTGTTTTGTTTTCCTTACTCTCTCTACAGAGGGACTGAAAACAAGGCGAGGTATATACTTTGCAAACATCATAGTACAATGCTGTACATCCAGACACTTTTTTTTATTTTTTATTTTGAGACAGAGATTTACTAATTTACCTCTGGCCTTGACTTCACAGTCCCCTGCTTCAGGCTCCCTGGTTAAGAAGACAGTCTTCAGCTGGGCATGGTGGCACACGCCTGTAATCCCAGCGGCTTGGGAGGCAGAGCCAGGAGGATCCAAAGTTTGAGACCAGAGGAAGTCTGCGTAACTTAATGAGACCCTGTCTCAGAAGGTAAAGAAAAAAAAAAAAGGGCTGGGGGTGCAGCTCAGTGGTCCAGCACTTGCAAAGCATGCAAACATAAGGCCCTGGGATCAACCCCCAGTACCACACACACACACACACACACACACAAAGAAGACCGTCTTGTGCCACAAGGCCCAGTCAGATGTTTGTGACAACACTTTGATGATTGTTCCACTGAAGGGAAGATAGACATCTCAGGCTTACTAGAGCATTGATTAGAACATGAATTACTACTACTACTATTATTATTATTATTATTATTATTATTATTATTATTATTATTTGTGGTACTGGGTGTTGAACCCAGGGCCTCGCGGTTGCATGCATTGAAAGTGCTGGCCCACTGAGCTGCACCCCCAGCCCATTTTTTTTTTTTTTTTTTACTTTTTTTGAGTCAGGGTCTCACTAAGTTACACAGACTGCCTCTGGTCTGGTGCTTGCAATCCTCCTACCTCTGCCTCCTGAACCACTGGGATTACAGTTGTGCACCACCATGCCCGGCTCTAGCATGACTTATTTTTATCTATTAAGACCACTGATACAGTAACACAATTTAACTAGAGCAAATTATGTTTTTAATTTTTGGCAATATTATGCTACAAGCCTTCACAATTTCAAAAGCCATTTCTCAGTAGAAATTCAAAAGCACTATGTTTCCTCTTTTTTCAGTAGGCCAAATTTATTTTCTAGAGGAATAGGTATAGACCACACCATGATTTTAAAGAATGAAAATTTTGAAATTGCATTTATTTCACAAGAAAGTAATTACTTATGAGGGAGACTTTTGAAGGTATCAGGTCTATTATAATATATTGGTCTTTTTGACTGTACAAAATATAACCACTCAATGTGTATTAATTTCTACCATTTTCATGTTTGGTATCTGCAAAATTCTATAACATATGTGTCACATGCTATGGAAGTCTCTCCACCACGTCTGTCAGTTTGCCATACTATGGGACATGTGTGTTGCTGTGATGCTGAAAAATGTGTTGCCGGTATTACAGATAGCAACAGGGCCACCCATGGCAGACCAATTTCAGCTGAGCTTCAAGAAAGACTAGGGAGAAGATACGACTAACCTACTCCCAAAACAATTAGCCATTAGAAATTCTGTGAATAGCACAGAAAGACTGTCAGATATATTACCAGAAAAAGAACCTTCCGGGTTAGAAGGTACTCAATGACTGGAGAAGATTTGACTATTCAAAGTAGAATTAACCTTTTTAAAGATGAGAATAAAGCAAAGACCTCCATTTGCTGATGCAGCACATCTCAAAAGGAGAAAGAATAACTGTAAATATCCATCAATAGTTGGAATGTGAAATGTATGTAGTATGAATCTAGATAAATTAGAAATCATCAAAAGGGAACTGGAACGTATAGACAATGCTGTTCTAGGCATCAGTGAGTTAAAATGGACTGCTCTGAGTCATTTTGAATCAGATAATCATATCGTTTACAATGCTGGGAAAGACAGATTGAAGAGAAATGGAGTTGCATTCATCATCAAAAAAGACATCTCAAGATCAATCCTGAAATACAATATTGTCAATGATAGAATAATACCTATATGCCTATAAGGAAGCCAAGTTAACATGATTATTATTCAAATTAATGCATCCACCACTAAGGCCACAAATGAAGATGGGAAGATGTTTACCACCTTTTGCAATCTGAAATTGATCAATCATGTAATCAGAATGTCCTGATAAGTACTGGTGACTTGAATGCAAAAGTTGTAAAAAAAAAGAAGGCTCAGTTTTGGGAAAATATACCTTTGTCAACAGAAATGGTGCTGGAGATCACATGAGAGAACTTTGTCAGAACAATGACCTGTTCATTGCAAATACATTTTTCATCAATATAAAGTATGACTATACACATGGATTTCACAAGATGGAGTGAGCATACAGCAATGAAATTGACTACAATTTGGAAAGAGATGATGCAAAAGCTCAATATCAGCAAAAACTCAGAACACACCAGGTGCTGACTGTGGATAGAACATCATTTGCTCATAGGCAGGTTCAAACTGAAACGAAAGAAAATTAGGACAAAAGCCAAGGTATGACCTTGAGTATATACTAACTGAGTTCAGAAAACATTTTTAGTACAAGTTTCATAGTTTCATGCATTAGACACTAATGATCAAAATACCTGACAAGCTGTGGTATGGCATCAAAGACATGAAGAAAGAAAAAGATTATTTAAAAGGCAGCAAAAAATAAAAAGAGCAAATTACATGTCAAAAGAGACTCTGAAACTTATCTTTGAATGTGAAGCAACTAAAATAAAAGGAAAACATGAAGAAATTTAAAAAAAAACTAAACACAAGATTTAAAAGTTCAACTTGAGAGGGAAAAAATCAAATATTATTGTGACATGTGCAGAGTTGGAGACAGAAAACCAAAAAGGAAGGACATGTTCTGTTTTTCCCAAAAGTAATAATTAAAGACAAAATGCAAGCCTTGAGTGGCAATAGTGAAGTATTCTCCAGAAGAAGTATGAAACTATGCAGGAAGCATCAAAGATGTTGGAAGGAATACACAAAGTCATTATACCAACAAAGAAATGGTGGATAATCAAACATTCTAAGAGATTGCATATGATCAGGAGTGAATGGCACTGAAGTAAGAAGTGGAAACTGCCTTCAAAGAAAATTGATGAAACACAAGGATCCAGGAACTGATGTAATATATATGAAGATTTTTCATTAAACAGATGCAGCATTGGAGGTGCTCACTTGCTTATGTCAAGAGTTTTGGAAAAGAGCTACCTGACAAACTGACAAAAGAGATCCATATTGTGCCTATTCCCAGGAATGAGGATCCAACCCAATGCAGAAATTATTGAACAACATCATTAATATTTCAGTGAAGTAAAATTTTGCTAGAGATCATTCAAAAGCTACTAGAGAATTATATTGACAGGAAACTGCCAGGAAATGAAATCAGATTCAGAGGAGGGCATGGAGCCAGTGACATCATTGGTGATGTTAGCTGGATATTAGCTAAGAGCAGGGAATACTGGGGAGATGTCTATTTATGTTATTTTGACTTTGTAGTGGCATTTTACTGTGGATCATAACACGTTATGGATAAAATTGTGACATATAAGAATAAAAGGACTCTTAATTTTACTCATGAGGAATCTGTACATGGACCCAGGAGACATTTTTTAGAATAGAATAAGGAAACACTGCTTGGTTTACAGTCAAGAAAAGTTTGTGTCAGGGCTATGTTCTTTCACCACACCTTTTCAATCTCTATGCTGAACAAATAATCTGAGAAGCTGTCCTTCATGGGAAAGAAAGCAGCATCATAATTAGAGGAAGACTCCTTAACAACCTATGTTATGTAGATGCAACAACTTTGCTTGCTGCAACTAAACAACAGATGAAACATTTACTGATGACGATCAAAGAACACAGCCTTTGATATGAATTTTGCCTCAACATCAAGAAAATAAAAATTCCTACAACTAAATCAGTATGCCACATCATAATCAAGGGAAAAAAGATTGATATTGTGCAAGATTTTCCTTTACTTACCTTATAATTAACACCCATGGAAGCAGCAGTCAAGAAATCAAACATACATTGCATTGGGAAAAGCTGTTGCAAAAGACCTCTTTAAAATGTTGAAAGGTAAGATGTCTGATGGAAGATGAAAGTGTGCCTGATTCATGCTATGGTATTTCTACATCTCATGATTGTGAAAGCTTGATGTTTAATAAGGAAAATAGTGGAAAAAATGATGCTTTTGAATTATAGTCCTGGAAACAACAGTTGAATATACCATGGACTGCCAAAAGAACCAACAGATCCACCCTAGATGAAGTGCAACCAGAGTGCTCTTTGGAATTAAGGATGGTTAGACTGTGTCTTATGTATTTTGGACCTGTTTTCAGGAGGGACCAGTCCCTGGGGAAGGACATCATGGTTGGGAGAGTGACAATCAACAACAAAAAAAGAAGACTCTCAAGTAGACCATTTGACACAATGCCTGCAACAATAGGCTTAAACATAAAAAAGATCATGTGCCTGGCACAGTGTTAGGGATTGTTTCATTGTATTATACAGAGGGTCTCCATGAGTTGGATTGGAAAGGCATGCGACAACAACAACATGTAAGGCTGTAGGCTTTGAAAATTCAGAGAATAACTAGATTTATTTCCTCTAAGATGTTTGTAACCTACCATGAGAAACACAAGGTAAATGAATGATTGAGTACTACATTGAAAGTATGGCAAAGTAGTCTGTTAACTCAATAATGAGGATCATTATGACTTTCATGTATCATAATATCAATGGGAACGAAACTTACAGTATAACCCAGGGTTTACAGATAGATGTATTATAAAAGTTTTTACCCAGGGTCAAAAATTTGCACAAACTTGCATATAACTGTAAATACTCTATTATTGCTAAAACAATAAAGTGAATATATGAGAAAGGGTGTAGTGAATACTAGAATGAGGAGTTTATCCTCAGTAGTAACAAATCAATAAGGGTTACCACAAGAGGAGTAACATTATCAAACTTTTATACTCTGAAAGAAAATATGCCTAGTATTTTTCAAAGCAGTATCGAGGAAGTAAAAACTCTACAGATTTGGAGCTCAGAGAATTTTGCAATAGGTTAAATGTAAGAAAATCAGGTCCTTCATTAATGGAATTATATTTGTAAGAAGAAACAGAAGATAGTGTCAAATAATAGTTTGTCAGTATCAATGAGTATGTCCTAATGAGAACATAGGGGAAAGAGGTAATCCACATTGACTTCACTTAAAAATTCACATTTCTGGGCCAAGGTGGTACACAACTGTAATCATAGTGCTTGTGAAGTGCAGAGGGGAGTATCTGAGTTTGAGGCCAGCCTAGGTCCCATAGTGAGACCTTGCCTGAAATAATGAAAGAAAGGAAATTAATACAAGTTGGATTTAGTGTTCATGGGTAGATTTTTGTTGCTGTGTATGTACATGTATATTAGGAGTCAGTGGATGGATGGCTGTTTGTTGGTAGATATTCAGAAAGGTGTAATATATCAATGATATGCTGTATTTAGAGCCAGTAGTCTGATTGGTAGTATACATGCATATGGATATGGAACTTAAATAATGACTGAAATTGCCTGAAATATTTTATGGAAAAGGCAACGAAATCTCCAGAAATATTACCCTTGTGTTTTTGAATCACTGATCAAAGGACAGGAGCTACAGCCTCCAGATACTTAATTTGTTATCTTGACACAATACAGATGGTCCCTGAATTGTGATATTTACCTATATTTTGACTTTTTAATGCTCCGAAGCCAATATGAATTCAGTAGAAACTACACTTGGAATTTTGGAATTTCATTTTTTCCCAGACTATATAGATGCAGAGTGAAACTTTGTTGAGATGTTGATAGCAGCCATGAATAGCAACTTCTAACCAGCCACAGAATCATAAGGAGAAACAATTAAAATACTTCACAGTGAATATATTGTACTGCCAATGCATTTTGGACATCAGTATTCAAGGGATTTTGTAAAATATTCAGCACTTTATTATACAATAGGCTTTGTATTAGATGATTTTACTCAAATAATATAAGTGTTCTGAGCATGTTTAAATTAGATTAGACTAGCCTATGATAGACAGCAGATGAGGAATATAATGCATTTTTAATTTACAAAAGTGTCAAGATTACTTCCATCACAAGTCAAGCAGCACATGTATGATACTTTTATTTAAACTGCCAAACTTCTCAATTTCTTGAAGATAGATGTGTGCTACCAGCAAGAAGATATAGTGGATAAGACAAAGAAGGAAAACTCCAAGAAAAATGCAGTCTTGGTGTTAATATTATTATACACTTTATGATAAGAAGAAGTATGCAGAAAGCGGCTTAAAAAAGAAAAAACAAAATGAAAATCAAAATATAATTTAATTTGCAAAAATTTATTTATATCTTATACTTTAGAAAATTTCCTCAAATAGATATATATTTCTAGTAGAAATCTCCTATTGTTAAATAATCCTTTCCAATCATTTGACAATTAGCATTAAGTACATCTTACACAGATCTATTTTTACTAGACCAAAGCATTCAATGAATAGATTATTTGAAAGAATAAAAGCTTTTTGCTTTATTTTTATTCCACACTAGAAATAGCCCATTTATATTATAAAAGTAACAAAAGCTCAACAGAAAAGTATAAAAATGGCAAATATTCAGATTTTAAGATTAAAGAAAATGATTTTTGTATAATCAAATGTTGTTGTTGTTGTTGTTAGGTGCCGTTGAGTCAGTATCCGACTCATAGTGACCCTCTGTACAACAGGGGAAACACTATTGTCAGTGCTTCTCTGCTGTTCATAGGGTTTTCAATGGCAGATTGATTTTTGGGAGGGGGGTTGGCAGGTCCTTCTCCCAAGCCTACAGCTTCTGGTGTTCCCAGGCGGTTTCCCATCCAGGTACTAACAGGCCTGACCCTGCTTAGCTTCCGAGATCTGAAGGGATCGGATGTCACAAGGCTATGGCTGCAGGCCCAAGTATATCATGATAGGCACCATTCTAATCTCTTGTTGTTGTTGTTGTTGTTGTTAGGTGCCCTCGAGTTGGTATCTGACTCATAGCGACCCTCATAGGGTTTTCGATGGCTGAGTGCTTTGGGATTGCCTTGGGAGTGGATTGCCAGGCCCTCCTCCAATTTTTGCAGTGCTGGGAATTGAACTCGGGGCCTCAGAGACTGAAGCGCAGCGCTCTACCCACTGAGGCTGGGATTTGGCTCAGTGGGTAGAGAGCTGCTCTGTGGTCTCTGAGGTCCCGAGTTCAATTCCCAGCACCGCAAAAATGAGAGAAGGACATGGCAACCCACTCCCAACACAATCCTGAAACAATCTGCCATTGAAAACCCTATGAGGGTCGCTATGAGTCAGACACAACTCAATGGCACCTAACGACAACAACAATAATCAAATATATGGTGTTAAATTTTTTACTATGAAAAATGAAAAAAAGTCTTTCTAGAATTATCACATTTACAAAAAATACTTTGATTTTCATGGGGATTACTAGATAAATAGCATGTGAAAATAAAAATACAAGCTAGGATGTAACAACTAACCATATTTCACTTCAGTTACACACTTGTATTTGCACAGTATTCAGTAGGTTAAAAAATAAGAATAGGCAAACATTTAGGAACAATCAAGTTGCAAGGTAATTTAATTAAATCAACAGGCCAATCAAAATAGAACATCTGGTCAACCTTGCCTAGAAATTATCATGTAGAGTTCATGGCATCCTATTTTTAATGCACTTACTTAAGCTCCAAGACCATTTATTATCAAAAGAATTCCTTTCTCCTAGCTGTGATGCTGGATAAGTGTTGACTTTGCCCACTCTACTGCTGTGTTTATAAATAACATGTTGACAGAAAAAGCTCAGATTCACCAAAGGAACAACATCTGAAAGCAGGCAACAGGACTTTAGCAATCTTAGGTGGAAGCACTCTAGTTTTCTCTTTAAAGGAAATGGATTTATTGTAATGGTTTAAGAGAGTCTGCATCATTGTTACAGAGACCTCAAGGGCACTAACAAGGCAAAACAGCAGCCAAAGGGATGCCAAAAGCAAAGCAGATATTTTAACAGCAGCTGTGTAGCTTCTTCTGGAATTGATTGCAGGCTTTCCTTAAACCAGCTTGCAACATTATGGCCATCAGGTTTCAGAAAGCCAAAAAGACTGTCTCTGGTTAAAACAAAACTTCTTTGTGGCTTGTTATCCTTTGTAGACTGTAAAAGCCATTTAAAATAAGTCAAAGAATTCAACTGCCAAGAATAGGACATTATACTCAAATGGTAAAGGGATTTGCCCTAATTCCAATCTGCTGAAGTCCTTCACATTAAAGAAAATTAGAAGTAACATTGATGCAAGTGAAGAGAAAGACTTTGCCACTAACTATTGGAATATGAATTAGAAAAACAAAAATTGACAATATTCTTCATGCTTTAAAGACTTTTTGTTTATTATTGAAGCCTTTTTACTTTCAATATCTTCCACCAGTATTTAAGTGTTTGATAACTTGTTCATGAGAGCTCCTACACTGCTGATTCCACCTAATGGAAACTCAAGAAATTAAAAATACAATTCCACTGTAATTACTAACCAGCAGGTTTCTAAATTATGCGGGAGGTACTGGGTAGTATAATTGAATCAAAAGTTTAATACAAGTTAAAAAATTTAACTGGCTCATTTGGCCTACACTCTCTTGAATCTTGCTATGTTGTTGTTGTTGTTGTTAGGTGCCGTCGAGTTGGTATCGGACTCATAGAGACCCTCATAGGGTTTTCAATGGCTGACTATTTCGGGATTGCCTTGGGAGTGGATTGCCAGGTCCTTCTCCCATTTTTGCAGTGCTGGGAATTGAATTCGGGACCTCAGAGACTGCAGCGCAGTGGTCTACCAACTGAGCTAAATCCCAGCCCCTGCATCTTGCTATAATGAAGAGGAATTGAGAGAAAAAAAAAGTCTTTGTAGCTGACATTTAGTTAATCTATTCTATGACTCGATCTTTTTATAACATTATAACATTATGCATGGGCTGGGATTTAGCTCAGTTGGTAGAGCTCTGCCCTGCAGTCTCTGAGGACAGGAGTTCAATTCCCAGCACCGCAAAAATGGGAGAAGGACCTGGCAATCCACTCCCAAGGCAATCCCGAAACAGTTAGCAGTTGAAAACCCTATGAGGGTCGCTATGAGTCGGATATCGACTCGAGGGCACCTAACAACAACAACAACAACATTATGCATAGGTTCTATGATTGCCATGTACATTATATTCATATGTGTGTACAGATGTATATTTTTGGGTGGTACTTGGGGATTGAACTCTGGACCTTACATACGGTTTGCGAATGCTCTACCACTGAGCTGCACCCTCAGACCATGTTTTTATTTTTTATCTTGCAACAGGATCTCACTAAATTACACAGACTGCCTCTGGCCTCAAAACTGAGATCCTTCTGCGTCTTCCTTCTGAGTTGCTGGGACTTACAGGCATGAAACACTGCACCTCGCTATAATAGTGTTTTTATACATGTGTGTATATGCATATATGTACAGTACACACACACACACACACACACACACACACACATTGATAATGTAGTAAGTTAGGAAAATCCCTGGTAAGTTTCTTGAAAATAGTAATAGCTAAAAAAGCAGAGGGACATTTTGTACAACCAAAGGGTACAATCAATTTACACGTCCACATTCATTTTTGTAATAAAAAGAATGATGCATATAACGTAAAATAAAAGTTACAAAGCCAAGTTCATAGGAAAGAACATCTACAGCTATAAAACAAAAACCAAAACAAAGAAAAAAACTACCAGCAATATCAGAACAGAACAAAACAAAAAGAAAACAACAATGAAACAGAAACAAAATCACAACAAGTACACTTAATGCTAATGTCTGGAGGCTCTTCAATTCCATAAAAAAATGATGTGCACAAATTTGGCTCTTGAAGTAAAACAGACTAAATTAACACTATTCATAGATGAGAAATTCATTCAGAATTACAATTTAAATTTAAGAGAAATCTCACTCTAGGGAGCGGAGAGAGAGATGGAAGGAGGAATGACAAAGACAGAGAGAGGGGAGAGTAGGAGAGAGAAAGAGATGAGGGAGAGAAAGAATAAGAAAGAGAGAGGCAGAGAGAGAAAATGTAAGGGAGAAAGAAATACTAATAAAACTAAAATGATAAATCTAACAAAAGCAGTTAATAAATTCCACAAACAAAATATATTTTAACAAGGGGAAAAATGTTGTTTAAAGATTCATAAAAATCCCAAGTAAATAGAGTGAACATGTTTACACAGATAAAATTAAGATATTTACTTTAAAAGTGTATAGAAATTCTGAAAGAAAAATACATACAGTTATACACAGTACTTCATAAGCACATTCTAAAAATTGGAAATCTTGGATAATATTTATGGAAAATATCCTACTAAATATTTAAAAATAGAAGTAAACATATGTAGACTTCTGAATTGCAACATAATTCTGAATTTATTCTGCACAAAGACTTGAATTGGATGAGGGTTAGGGGAAGGTAGTTAAATTGATAGATGTTTCTGGTGGGATCAAAAATCATTGTAATCTCGATTTTTAGAGTAAGATGGAATTCTATGGGTGTTATTCATAGGCTGGAGTGCTACAACTTAATGTTTCAAGAAAATTAGAAAACAACAAAAATTAGCTTCTGTAAAAATGGAGTAGTGATTTAAAGTCTCATGAATAAAAAGAAGACAGAACCAATGTATCCTTTAAAAAATTGTTTTTCAGTGCTGGCAGTTGGAATTCTAGGTCTCACACATGCTAGGCTAATGCTGTACTACTTAGCTGAACTCACAAGGCCTTATTTTTACTTTTTATTTTGAAACAGAGTCTCACTAAATTGTGTAGCCTGCCTCTGTCCTTGAACTTCCTACACCTCTACCTCAGCCTCTTCAGTTGCTGGGATTGTAGGTATGAATCACCATGCCTGACCCTTCAGATTTACTAAAATTGGCTTTTAAGATTTTAACTCAACTTTATATCAGATTTTCAAGTAAATTGAGTATAATTAAATACATCCATTGCATTTTAGAAGAACATAAATGTATACAACCCCCCCACACACAAGTAAGAAACAAAAAGAAAGATGTGTATTCAACAAGATTGCTAACCAAATGCCATTGTCAGCTAAATAGATAGGTTTTCCAAGGCACAGTAAAATATTTATAAAGATTCAACCTTTTTAAAATTGGGATTCATAGGTAAGGAAGAAAAACATTTAATTCCTGATTCCATAGAACTTTCTATCTAGTAGAAAAGATAATCTTTGCAATAAATGCAGACGTAATAAAAAAAAGCAGGATAAAAATGATGCAATAAAACTCTCAAAATCTGTAAAATAGTTTGGTGATAAGAGAGAGGAAGGAGAAGGATGAGAGTGAATGAGAAGTAGACAAGAACACCATAAATAAGTTAAGGTAACAGTATAAGTGGACTCTAATGCTCATTTATAGACTGATAATAAAATTCAAATAATGCAGCATTTCATGTGTTGGACCATTCTGTACCATTCTGTTAATTGAAAGTAATCTGGAATTTTAAAGAGGCCTTTCTGTGAATATTTGCTCTCTTGCAATGCAGTTACATTTTTATGATGCATTTAGCTAGTGGATTAATAAAGTGGGTATGTCAGGAAGACTCAGCTTGCTAATTAGTGCTTTTAATGAATTTTTGCTATGTCACTCTCAAGTAGTCAATTTACCACTTTCTATACTGTGGTTTGGAAGCCAAAATCCTAGTGGGTTGCAATTAACTCAAAATATTTCTACTGAAATCACCCTTGTCATAGTACACAATGAATTCAATCAATAGCAGAGATAGTAACGAGGCAAGATATAAGAGTAAGTGTATATAAAGTAGGCCATAACATTAAAATGATAAATATAAGTAGAATTATTTTTGTGTAGAATTGAATGAAGAAGATCTATATAATACATGTTAGTGTATTTGAAATGGTGCTTGTTTAAATTAAGTTTTAATGAACTTACAGTTAAATTGAAAATATCTTGGTTTTACAAGCTTTATGCCATGTGATAGACTATTCCATTTGCAAATTCTTTGGCTTTGATGAATACTCTGTAACTTATAAGCAATATGTTTGTACTAACTTCATTGATTTATGAATATAGTTCTATAGTGCTATACTTTTATAGTAAATCCTATAATAGTTTGACATAGATAATAGCAAAATGAATTTAAATGTGTTAGTCATGTGCATTTATGTATGTGTGATAGTCTATATACAAGAACAACATATATGTAAGCAAACCTTCACTGGGTTATATATCATCCACCTTTCACTGTACTAAAATTTCACTTAAAAGGCAGAATTTAAAGTCGTATTTTGTCTGCAGCCATAGCACTGTGGCGTCAGATACCATCAGATCTCAGAAACTAAACAAGGTGGGGCCTGGTTAGTACTTGGCTGGGAGACCTCTGGGGAGTGCCAGAGGCTGTAGGCTTGGAAGAAGGACCTGGCAACACACTCTCAAAAATCAATCTGCCATTGAAAACCCTATGAATAACAGAGAAGCACTGACAACAGTATTTCTCCTCTTATACATGGGGTCACTATGACTTGGACACTAACTTAAAGGCACCTAACAGCAAAGTCATATTTGGCATTTAGTGAGTACTGAGGTTTGTATAAAACAGAGATAGGTTAACTCTGTCCCTCATTAGGGGTGTGTGTGTGTGTGTGTGTGTGTGTGTGTTTTAACTTTCCTATTTTCTTTCCTTTTGTGGTACTTGAAGGTTGAATCCATGACCTCACATATAGTTTGCAAGTGTTCCACCACTTGGCTGCATACTCAACCCATTTTTTATTTTATTTTATACTTTGATTTTCAGTCAGAGTCTCACTTTGCAGGCTGCCTCTGGTCTTGGACTCACAAATCTCCTACTTCCACCCATAAAATCACTGAGATTACAGGCATGCAAAAGTGAGCCTGGGTTTCCTGAGTATTTTCATGAGAAATATGACATGGATACTTAACTTTCCAACAAAAATTTGTCTTTCTCTCCCATATTATACAGCTGTCATTGGAAGAGGCTTCCGAGCTAACAATGGCATTTTCTTCAATTCCTTTTATACAGTGGCAACAGGAATTTTTTCCAATGAAATGTGAGGAGAAATGGGAAACAGCATCTCCATTAGTAAAGTTAGCTAGGAAGCTATCTCTTTGCTCTTCCTTTTGAGGACTGAGGCAGGTAAATCTGAATAACTAGGTTTATGTAGAGCTACATCTGGAAGCAAATTGGCACCTGAATCACTATGCAGAGGACACAAGCCCACATTAGACAGGAAGACTTGCATTAAACAGGTAAATGTTGTTCTTAGGTGCCATTGAGTAGGGTCCAACTCATGTTGTTGTTGTTAGGTGCCGTCGAGTCGAGTCCGACTCATAGCGACCCTATGTATAGCAGATCGAAACACTTGCCGATTCTGGGCCAGGCAAACGATCTTATATGTTTAAGTCCATTGTTGCAGACACTGTGTCAATCCATCTGGTGGAGGGTCTTCCTCTTTTGCGTTGACCTGCCACTCTTCCAAACATGATGTCCTTCTCCAGGGATTGTTCTCTCCTGACTACATGTCCGAAATATGTAAGACACAGTTTGGCCATTTTTGCTTCCAAGGAGCACTCTGGTTGTACCTCTTCTAGGACAGATCTGTTGGTTCTTTTGGCAGTCCATGGTATATGCAATAGACGTCTCCAGCACCACAATTCAAAAGCATCAATTCTTTTTCTGTCTCTCTTGTTCAATGTCCAGCTTTCACAACCATATGAGGCCACTGAAAATACCATGGCATGAGTCAGAA
>VMDO01006311.1:17675-101986 GCA_007922755.1 Pedetes capensis
AGATCTTTTGCCACAGCTTTTCCTAGAGCAATGCGTCTTTGGATTTCTTGACTGCTGCTTCCATGGGTGTTGATTATAGAGCCAAGCAAAGTAAAATCTTGGACAACCTCAATCTTTTCTCCATTTAATGTGAAGTTGCATGCTGACCCAGTCGTAAGGATTTTTGTTTTGTTGATGTTTAGTCGTAACCCATATTGAAAGCTATGATCTTTGATAGCAACCCTAATAGTGTATTCAGTGTTTGATTGTTTCAGGATTGTTTTGGGGAGTGAACTACCACATACTTCTCCCATTTTTGCAGTGCTAGGGATAGAACGGAGGTCCTCAGAAAGTATGGAGGAGTGCTCTATCAGGCTGAGCTAAAACCCAGCCTGTGACCAGCTCAATAAGTGAAGTTTAATTAATTAACTAATTAATTGACTAATTAATAATGGTATATTTTGAACATGTCAGGAGGGATCAAGCACTGAGAAGGACATCATGTTTGGAAGAGTGGTGGGTCAAAGAAAAAAAGGAAGAACTTCAGATACATGGATTGACACAGTGCGTACAATGGTCTTAAACATAAAAAAGATCATGTGCCTGGTGCAGATTTAAGGCACATTTTGTTCTGTTGTACATAGGATCGCTATGAGTAGGACTCAACGGAATGGCACCTAACAGCAACAACATATTACAAGAGAGGCTAACTACAGGAGAAACTCAAAATTTCTCTACAGACATTTTTTTAAAAAAGTATCAGTATCCTAGGGATATTTAAATCCTTATTAAGTATATTTACAAATTGGTCTCCTCATCAAGACTCATGAGATGAAATCCAATATATTTATATACATGACAATTATGTATATCTAAAGAAAATAATACAATTAAAAGTTGAATGTGAAAAACAGAACAGTACCTGAAAAGCAGCTACCCCACTCTCACATTTTTTCATCCACTCAATCAACATATCATGGAATAAAAAAGGTAAACAGGAAAACATGTTTTGTTTCTCCAGGGATGATTCCATCTCCTTTTTTCTCTTTGTTTTTTCCTCTGTGTTTCTGTGGGATCTGAGACCATATTATTAAAACAATCTGTAATCCTGAGGGGGAAAACAAGCTGGTGACACAGATGGGAACTATGTGACAAAAATATGCTATAAGAAAAATTTCAATGAAATCATATTACAGAAATAATATGAGGAAGATCACTTTCCCTATAGAAATTCATGATTACATAAGATTAACTTTAAAACTCTTTAGTTTTTTATTGCTTACTGATGGTTGGAGGAAATATAGCTAAATTATGAAAAGTGGAAAAATCCAGTGTATCACTTGACATTACCCTTAATAATATGTTTTATTTACCAACTATTTAAATATATTAATAAAATACCCATAGGTACCTGCTAGAAATTCACTCAAAGGGTGAATGTGATTTCAGCTTCTAGCACTCATCTTTCTGTCACACTCAGCAGGACAAGGAATAAATATATATCTTAAAACTATAACAATCAAACTTTCTTCCTAAGCAATCTTTACTTGTAAGCAGTTTTCTCAGGTCCTTTTCATATTTAATTTTAAAACTCAGAGTATTTGAATAGCCACTTTTTTCTACATGAAATCAGTTGCATATCTGGAGCAGTTGTTGTTAGATGCCATTAAATTGGGTCTGATTCATAGCAGACCCTATGTACAATAGAATAAAACACTGACCAACACCATGCCATGCCTCACACTATTATCAGTCCTTCTCTGCTATTCATAGGGTTTTTGATGACTGATTGTTTCTTGAGTGGGCTGCTGGATCCTTCTCTCAAGCCTACAGTATCTGTTATTTCCAGGTGGTCTCTCATCCAAGGACTAACCCTGCTTAGCTTGGGAGATCAAATGGGACTGGACATCAGGGAGGCAAGGATGTAGACATCTAGAGTAGAGGACTAGGAAAATATTGTACTCCAGCTACTGAAGGATGCTTTTATGTCTTTCTATCAACCAGCTCTCCTATCTCCAGTTTGAGACAGGTCCCTATTTCCTTCCTTATTCTGACTTCATTCATTTCCATTACTTGAAATAAAAAAAGAAGTTCTAATAATATAAACATATAAAATATTGTTGGAAGTACATATAAATTTCCTGTTTTTTGAACTCCTTGAATCATTTATGGTTTTTGACTTTCAGAAATACGTTGGCAAAATTGAATAGTATCAATGACCTATATTGGGAGTGCAGCTACATCTTTTTTTTTATCAACTTTTAAATCCATTCTATCTCTGATATTTATGAAGTGATTTCCATTTTAAGTATAAAAGTTCAACTTTTTATGCTTAACTCTATAGCAGTTAAGGACAAAATTCATTACTGTCTATGTGATTTCTCCCCCTCTCTTATGGCTCAGCATGAGACAGCTTAATTCTAAGTTTTACTTTCTTTTATGATAAATATGCTTCTGAATTTTTATTGAAAATGAAAATGGGGCTGAGGAAGTTTCCACATAGCTATAATCTCAGTGATTTGGAAGCCAAAGACATGACGATCACATGTTCAAAACCAGAGGCACCCTGTGTAACTAAGCAAGACCCTGTCTCAAGATAAAAATAAAAAAAAATAAAAAGGGTCCTGGGATGCAGCTCAATGGTAGAGCACTTGCAAAGTATGCAAGAGGCCCTTTGTTTAGCAACCTCACTATTGAAAGAAAAAAGAAAAAGAGAAAAGGAAACGAAAGTGATCACTCATTCAGGTTCATACAACATAACCCATAAACTATAAAAAATATGTGAAATATAAGACTATAAGCAACAATGTTCTATATATACTATTGAAGCTTTAAGGAAAATATTTCACTTTAAATATCAGGATATTGCTTTAGGGTATCATTTTAATTTATTCACCTAAAGAATTTGACAACACTTAATACACTTTTGACAATTTTACTCTTGCTTGAGAAAAAATCATAAGAACACTTTCTCCCCCCGGCAATCCTATTTATTTTGATTGGAGCCTGTAAGATACCGTTTATTCTATTTTTTGTGTATTTACTGCATAAATGACCATAAGAACCAGGTAGTTAGGACTTAAACCACATTTAATCATAAGGAATAGATTGAGTCTTCCACACCGCTAATAAAGGAAAGGAAGCATCAAGCAGGATATGTGATCTGTGGTGATGAGTACTAATTATGCTGTGGTACCTGCCCTTGAACTGACTGTATGGAGTCCAAGTCACCACATAAACTAAAAAGAGAATACTCTTTTATTTTCCTTTTCAGGCAGATACCTGAGTTGGTATCAGTAGACCAGCCCTGCACACGGGCTCCAGGGCATCTTTCTGTCTTTACTTGGCTGCACATTGGAGTAAGAGTAGTGATACACTCAGATATGGAATCAATAACTAGAAAGGTTATTGGAAACACAAGTTTTACACTAACTGTGCAGCACTTACATATAAAGGCCTGGAAACAGAAGCACCCCAAATATAAATATTGTAAAATTATTGACTTTTAGCATCACCTATTCACATATTAAATTTTTTTTGTGTGTGTACATACAGGACACAGGAGAGTTGATAGTCAGGTATCTTGACATCACAATTTCTCTCCTTTCAGGGACAGATGATTCTCTTAATAGAGATGGCTCTACCAAAACCAAATCATCTGAAGAACTAAGGAAAATGGACACGTGGACAGCCTCAGATTTCCATTCTCAAAGGAAAGCATGTTGAATATTGTTGAAGGATTTTTCTACAAATATTAAGATGATCACAAGATTCTGTTCCAAATTCTATTTATGTGCTGCATTGCTTTTACTGACTTGCATGCATTGAACCATCCTTGAATACCTGAAATGAAATAAACTTGATCATGGAACCATTTTTTATTCTTGCTTTGTTTCGTTTTATTTCAGTATTGAGGGCCTTGTGATTGCTAGGCAAGTGGTATACCACTGAGCTGCAATTTCAACAAAATGTCTCACTAAGTTATTCAGGCTGCATCTTCTCTCAATCTTGCTTTCTTTCTATTCCTCAGTCTCCCACATACCTGGGACTACAGGCATGTCCTACTGCTCCTAACTCTGAAATTATCTTTTTAATGTGTTATTGCATTGAGTATTGAAGTGTTTGTTGAAACTTTTTACGTCTATTACCATCAGGAGATTTGGAATATAGTTTTCACTTATGTTATTGTTTTCTTGTATGGTTTTGGTATCAGGGTAGTAATGACTTTGTACAAAGAGTTTGGTTATGTTCCTTTGCATTCTCTTTTATGGAATAGTTTTAAGAGTATTGGTGTTAGTTCTTCTTTAAAGGTCTGGTAGAATTTAGCAGTGAGTCAATTCAGCCTCGGGCTTTTATTTGTTGAGACTATTATTGCTTCAGTCTCATTTCTTTTTATGGATGTGTTTAAGTTCTTTATGTCCTCTTGAATTAATTTTGGTAGGTCATATGTGTCTAGAAATGTATCCATTTCTTCTAGATTTTCCAATTGTTTAAAATATGTTTTCAATATATTCCATTATGATCCTGTGGATTTCATCTCTAAATTTATTATTTTGGGTCTTCTCTATTTTCTTAGTTTGGCTAAGGGTTTTTTGATGTTTTTTTCAAAGAACAAAACCTTTGTCTCACTTTTATATTGTTTTTCAGTCTTTATGTTATTAATTTATATTTTCATCTTTATATTTCCTTTCACTGTTAATTTGGGTTTGGTTGTTCTTACTTTTCTAAGAGATCAAAGTTCACCATTAAGACATTTGAGTTCTGTCTCATTTTTAAATGGAAGCACTCATAGATATAAACTTCTGTTTCAAAACTGCCTTTTCTAAATCTCAAAGGTTCTGGTAAGTCATGATTCCATTTTCATTGATTTTAGGAATTTTCAAATCTCCTTTCTGATTTTATTAATGACACATATATCATTCTAGAGTATATTTTTAATCTCCATATAATTTATACTTTTGTATCTTCCCTTGATATTGATTAGGGCTATGATTCAGTTATGATCTAAAATATAAAAAGAATTTGTTTTCTTTTTTTTATGTATGTGTTAAGACTGGTCTTATGGTCTAAAATGTGATCTATTTAGTTGAAAGTTCCATGCTGTGGGTTGCTGTGATGAATGTCTATTTTAAAGCTATTGGAAAGAATATTTTATAGATCTGTTAAATCCATTTGATCTATGGCACAGTTTAACTGTGAAATTTCTTTATTGATTTTTTTTTCTGGATCATCTATCTGTTGAGAGTGGGTTATTCAAGTCACTCACTGTTACCTGTCTGCTCCTTTAAGTAAAGTATTATTTATTTTATGAAAATAGGTGAAACTGTTGGTGTACATTTATATTTATAATCATTCCTTTTTTTTTTTTTTTTTTTTGGTACTGGGGGTTGAACCCAGGGCCTCACGCTTACATGCTTTGCAAATGCTGTATCACTGAGCTGCATTCTCATACCATTTTCTTTACTTTTTTGAGACAGTCTTGCTAAATTACACAGGCTGCCTCAGGTCTTGAACTTTCAATCCTCCTGCCTCTGCCTCTGGAGTCACCACCCTAGGCTCATTATATTTTCTTGATGGAATGTTTCCTTTATTAATAGCTAATGACCTTTTTTATCTTCTCTTTTGACTAGTTTTGACTAGTCTACCATATTGGAAATGTCTATAGCCACTCTTGCTTGCTTTTTAATTCCACTTGCTCTAATTTCATTTTCAGTCTGTGTATGTTTTTGCCACTGAGCTGGTCAATATTGTTTAATTGGAGTATTAAGACCATTTACTTTAGGGTTATTATTGAGACGTATTTGCTGATTGTTGTAATTTTGTTTGCTGTTTATCTGACTTGTTCAAATACGCTTTGTTCTTGTCTTTCTCTCTTACTCATCTTAGGCATTTGCTGGTTTATTGAATTGAACATGTTTGAGTCTTTTGTAATTCTCATTTTTTTTTCCTTTTTTCTTTCTTTCTTTATATTTTATTTTATTTTTTTACTTGGAAGTTGAAACCAAGACTTCATACAAACTTTGCAAGTGCTTTACCACTGGGCTGATACTCCAGCCCTTTTTAAATTTATGTGTGTTTTAATTTTGAATCAGAGTCTTACTAAACTATGCAGACTGAATCTGTCCTTGAATTTACAGTTACCCTCTCTGTGCCTCCTGGGTCACTGGTATTACAGGCAGGTATCACTGCACTCAACTCCCACTTTTTCATCTATTTTTCTCATGATGTGTATTCTGTCCTGAAAGGACTATCTTACCTCTGACTGTGTTTATGTTGTTGTTGTTAGGTGCTGCCAAGTCGGTGTCCCACACATCGCAACCCCAAGTACAACAGGCAAAAGACCATTGTCAGGGCTTCTCTACTATTCAATTTTTGGGAGTGGGTTGCAGGAGTTCTTCTCCCAAGCCCGCAGCACCTGGTGTTCCCAGGTGGTCTCACATCTAAGTACTAACCAGGCCTGATCCTGCATAGCTACCAAGATCTGAGAGACTCAGAAGCCACAGTGGTACTACTGCGGGCTTACTGTGGTTATGGGATTCTGATAAGTGTCTTAGGAAATGCTGGCTTAATTGTCATGAATCACTTTAGTTTGTGCTTATCTTGGAGGGTTTTGGTGCTCTATCAATTTTAAAAGATAACATTAATGGATATAATAATCTTGGTTGGCAGTTATTCATTCTCAGTGGCTGAAATATGTCCCTTTTTCGTTCTTGGTTTTTAGAGTTTCTGTTGAGAGATAAAGTGTTATTCTCCTGAGTTTCTATTATAAAAGTGTTGGTGATAGTCTCTTGCAGATTTTAATATTGCTTCTTGTTGTTTAGTCTTAGTGTTTTCACCATAATGTGGCATGCAGAGTTTTTTCATGGTCATGATTGTTTGGGGTTCTAGATGCCTTCTGGACTTGAATGTCCATATCATTCCTTAGATTTGGGAATATTTTTGCTATGATTTCATTAAATAGGCTTTCTATGACTTTATTTTTTATTCTTTAATATACATATTATAAGAAACTATTAAGAGATGTATAGAAAATATTTCCATTTGAATATATCCACATCATTATATTAAAATAGTGAAAAATTAGAAATGTCCCATAATAGATAACAGGGAAATTAATAAAATGAAATACTATGGAGTCATTTAAAATATTTTAAAAATTACAAATGACATACAAAATTGCTGAAAATATGTGTGCAGTATGATTAAAACTATATAGGAAAAGAAAATATGTTTAAGGCTGATGGTATTTATTGGTGATGACTTACTTTTTCTGTTTATATTCTGAATTTTTTAAAAGGACCTGATTTTTTGTTAAATGTTTTGTAGCACTCTATTTAGTATAAATTTATGCATACTTCAAAATATATAACTTACATAAATTTCCAATAACTACATGTATATAAATATCACCCATACCAACAAACAGGTTATCAATCTCCCGAGAATCTACCCTCATGCTCTTCCAGGAAATTACTCATACTCTGGATTTCTCCCTCCATATATTACTTTTGCCTGTTTTGAGCTTTCTATGAGTTGAATAATATATTACTGAAGGGCAACGTTGTGAGGTTCATCTTTGCTAGAAGCAATAGCAGCTATTTTATTCCAATTGCTCCAATTCTTCCTTTGTATGGACACACCACACGTTAGTTACTCATAGCTCATAGTAGTTTTATAATCAGAGAAAACCCAGGGTTCAAAAAATAAAATTTGGTGGAAGTTACAATTGAAATTGAAAATTTTCTGCACCATGAGTCTTCATTTGTGCTTCATTGCACCATGAGTCTTCATTTGTCTGACGTGGACACTAACTCTCCCACCTTCTTTCTCTGTTTTTCATTTCTGCACTTTGGGCCTTTGGTCATTACTGTCTCCACTCTAGACTGAAGGAGATTAGGAAAGAGATGAAACTCCCATGTCTGCATGCTGCTTCTTATTTATGCCCTGACTCAGGATGAATAAAATGAACCAGCTACTTCATGAATGTGTCCCCCCACCAGTACTGATGCTGCAGGTGTCCAAACCAAATGTTTAGTGCAAGAGAGAGGAAGATGTCACTGCAGTTAATTTCTTATTCAATTTCCACAGTTAAGTGACTCACAGCCATAACCAAACCTTCGGAATTCTAGACTTTTGGAATGTCTTAATTTTTTAATTGGAAATTTTTAATGTACACCTTAATGTGATTCATTCTAATATGCGTTTCATTATGAACTTTCCATATATGCATTCTGTTGTACATTCTTCATATAGGTTCCCCCTTACCCTCTTGTACGTTTTCCCCCATCCCATCCCCCAATCAAAGAGTTCTCTACCATTTACTTGTCTTTTTATGGTAATATCTGTCTATATATCCTTGGGTTCCAGTTCTGTTTAAGATAGAAACCTTTCCCTGCAGTGAACTTTATTTTTATCTTGTCAGAACTATTACATGCATTTTCTAGACCACCTATAATAATACCATTCTTAGCTTTTGTTTCTTTTATTATGATCTGACCTATGTATATGCCTTAATTTTTAACTTTTTAAAATATTTATTTATTTATGTGGCATTTGAAAGTTGAGTCCAGGGTCATACATGTACTTTGTAAGCACTCTACCACTGGGGCTGCACTCCCAGGCCATTTGTTATTTTTTTTTATTTTGTGACAGGGTCTCACTGAGTTGCTCAGGCTGCCTCTGGCCTCAAACTCATGATCCTCTTGCCTTTGCCTCCCAAGTTGCTGAACTTAGAGGCATGTGCCACAGCACCTGGCAGTGTATGCCTTAATTCATATTTCATCTTCTTCTACCACATCATGCTGGATATGTGTTTTTGTACATGGATTATGTCTTTTAGCATAATGTCCCACAGATTTACCCATCTTATTGCAAATGATAAACTCTCCCCATTTTAAAAGTCTAAGTATTCCATTATGTATATATTGACATAGTGACTGCAACAATGCACTTAAACATAAAAAAGGATTGTGTGCTTTCAACAGAATAGAGGATTGTTTCATTCTGTGGTGCATGGGGTTGCTGTGAGCTGGACTAGAATCAGTGGCATCTAACATACAACAACAATGAATCAGTCAGTGAACATTTAGGTTGTTTTCATATCCTGACTACTGTGGATATTGCTGTGATGAACATGAGAGTACAATTCCCTACAACATATAGATATTATTTCATTTGGATATATACTTAGTCTTGGGATTTCTGGATCATAAGGTAGTTCTATTCTTAGTTTTTAAAAGGAAATTTCACACTATTTGACATCATTTCTGAGGGGATTTGTATTTTAAAAAAGTTTTATTTTCCCCAGAGTTTTCTTTTTTCATGTCCTCTCCATCATATATCTTTTATCTTTTTGATAAATCTCATTCTAACATGTGTAAGATAATATCTCATTTTGGTTTTGGTTTGTGTGTCCCTACTGATTTGTGGAGGCTGTGATTTAGCTCAGTTGGTAGAGCACTTCTTTGCAGTCTCTGAGGTCCTGAGTTCAATTCCCAGCACCACAAAATTGGGAGAAGGACATGGCAATCCACTCCCAAGGCAATTTGTAAACAATCAGCCATTAAAACCCTATGAGGCTCACTATGAGTTGGACGTGACTCTATGGCACCTAACACAACAAGAATAACAATGATTTGTGATGCTGCACAATTTTTCATGTACCTATTGGGTATTTGTATGTATTCTGAGAAATGTTCGTTCAGGTTTATCCATTTTTTTTAAGTTGGGTTACTTGATTTCTTGTTAATAAGTTGATTTGTTATTTATTTTGAGTATTAACTCTTTATATGATGTAAGGTTTGCAAATATCTTCTCTCATACTGTAGGTTGTTGTTTCACTTCACTCACTACTTTGTTCATTGTTTCCTTTATTGTGAAGAACCTGTTTAGTTTGATGTGATTTTATTTTTGCAGTTTATGTTTTCAGGGAACTATCTAAAAATATCATTGCCCAGAACAAAGTCATGGAGAAATACCTCCCTAATTTTTTTAAAAAAATGTTTAAGACCTTATATTTTAGCACTTGATCTGTTTTGAGTTAATTTTCATATTATTAAACATGTTGTGTTAGGTGTTGTCAACTCAGGTCACATTCATAGTGAACCTAAGTACAACAGAATGAAACATGCCCCAATACTGTGCTGTTCCTGGCACTAGTGTCAGAGCTTCTTTGCTATTCATTGGGTTTTCAATAAGAGTCTAATTTCCATCTTCTGCAGGTGGATGCTCAGTTTTCCAAATAGTTTTTGAGGAGAACAGGAATGGAGGGATTGAACCTAGGGCCTTACACATACTTTGAAAATGTTGTACATTGAGCTGCACTCAGAGAACCTTTTAATGTTTTTATTCTTTTATCTTGAGATAGGAACTCCCTATGCTGATTGCCTCTGGTCTTGAATTTTCTATCCTCCTGCTTCTGCCTCCTGGGTCACTGAGATTACAGTTATGTGCCACTGTCTCTGATCTTCCAAACCATTTATTAAAGAGACTGTCCTTACCCTCTTTCTATGTCCTTGACACCTTTGTAAAAAATCAGCTGACTGTGAAAAGCTGTTGCAAAACATCTCTTTAAAGTGAAGAAAAGTAAAGATGTCATATTGAAAATGAAAGTGTGCTGGTTCATGGTATTTTCAGTTGCATCATATGTTTGTGAAAGCTGGACTTTGAGTAAAGGGGACAGGAGAAGAATTGATGCTTTTGAATTATGGTGCTGGAGACAAACATTGAATATACCATAGACTGCCAGAGAACAAACAGATCTGTCCCAGAAGAAGTGCTACTAGAGTGTTCTTTGGTAGCTAGAATGGCTAGACTTCCTCTGAGGTATTTTGGACAGGTTGTCAGGAGAGACCAATCCCTGGAGAAGGACATCATTTTGGGACAGTGGCAGGACAATGATAAAAAAGAAGACTCTCAAATAGTTTGTTTGACCCAGCGTCTGCAACAACGGAATTGAACATAGAAAAGATCATGTGCCTGGCACATAATGCAAAGTGTTTTGTCCTGTTGTGCATAGGGTCCCTAAGAGTTGGACCCAACTTAAGTACCCTAACACCACCACAACAAATGGATGTGTGAGTTTATTTCTGGGTTTTCTTTCTGTTTCATTGTCTATATATCTATTATTATACCACTGCTCTATTATTTTATTTACAATAGCTTTGTAAAATACTTTAAAATTAATCAGTATAATATCTCCACCTTTGTTCTCTTTGCTGAGATTTTTTTGATTATTTTAGCTCTTTGGGTTCCATATGAATTTAAGATTTTTTTTCCATTTCTGTGAAAAATGACATTGGAATCTTTATAGAGATTATGTTGAATATATAGGTTATGTCAGCAAATAAAGAATTTATATATTTTTCTTTCCTATTAGATGATCTTATTTCATTCTCTTGACTAATTGCTCAGGATATGATTTTTCAAAACTAGGTGAAAAAGAAGTGGCAAAAGTGTGCATATTTGTTTTACCCCTGATATAAGAGGAAATGATTTTATTTTTTTCCCATTAAGGATATTCTTAGTTGTAGATGTGTCACATGTGGCCTTGGCTTTTTTGAACTTCATTCATTCTGCACATAATCTGTTGAGAGTATTGTGGAAAATATTCAATTTTGCCAAGTGGGTTGTTTTTCTATACATATTGACATAATCATAGGATTTTTATCCTTCATTCTGGTAATGTGGTGTATCACATTTATGGATTTTCATATATTGGGTCATGTTTTATTCTATGAACAAATTCTATTTCATCAGGGAGAATGATTCATTTTTGTTGTTTATTTGTTTCATTACTTGATATATTCTCAGTATATATCCAATGCTAGCTTTGAACTCATAATCCTTTTGCCCTAGTCTCCCAAGTGTTGGGATTACAAGAATACCCCACTATGCCCAGCTAAATGATTCTTTTAATGTTCTTGAATTCAGTTTGCTCATATTTTGTTGATAAGTTTTTATCTATCTTAAACAAGGATATAGAACTGTAATTTACTTTTCTTATAATTGATACTTATTTTTAAATTAACAGATTATACTTAGTATAAATTAAAGATACCCTACCACAATAGTACTTAGCCTTGAACACATTGAAATATTACAATCCATTGAGCATGGTGTGCATGACTGTAAATTCCAGCAACTCATGAAGTGGCAGGAAGATGGCAACTCTGAGGTCAGAGTCAGACTATGTAACTCAGCTAGTCCTATCTTAAGAATTTTTTAAAGAGGTTAATGGTGCAGCTCAGTGGTAGAGCACTTACCAAGCATGCATAAAGCCCTAGGTGCACCCTCTCAATACTGAATAACAACAAAGAAAGAAATATTAGTATTGCACCTAAAATATTTCATAATATCTTATTCACCTTATTCAAACTATAATGCTGAAAGCTATGCCAGTAATATTTAGATACCAACATGACCAACCATATTGGGTAGTATTCATCTCAGCTTCCACACTAAGACAGACTAGAGAGAAGGACCTGGCAGCCCACTTCCAAACCAATCAGCTGTTGAAAACTCTATCAAAAACAGAGATGGACTGTCAAATATAGTGCCACAAAATGATCCATGTGGGCTGAAAGGATTCAAGAAATGAATATGGAAGATTGGCCTCTTCAAAGAACAGTTGATATTACTGACAGGTTTAGAGTAAAACCAGTGGTACCATCTTTGTTGATACGGCACAACTCAAAATGAGAAGAAACACAGTGATTGCAACATTTGTCTCAAACATGTAAAAATTGTGTGCATGACACATTGTAGATAGTGTTTTGTTTTGTTGAATATATGGTTACTATAAGTAGGATCCAACTCTAGTGCACCTAATAAGAGTTACAAGAGTAGTATATATTGATATAAATCAAGTCCTAACAACAGTCTATACTCCAAAGAGAATATACATACATACCAAGAAATAGACACCATTGGAAGCCAAATTAAAATTGACTTGCTAAAATAACCAAATAATCAATGATATATGAAGCTTAACAGAATGTACTGTGGTTTAGATTACCATTTAAATATAAATCATTTTATAACTTAGGAACTAGGAGAGCACCCAAATATATACATGATTTATCCAGAAACCAGTCAGAACAATTACTACTTATCTTTTTTGATTTAGGAAGCAGAAAAAAGTAACATTTCCTTGTTGACTGCATAGAATAGTAATTTTACTGTTTGTCTTTGATTTTGTCCTTCATTTAGGATAATTAACATACTCTTTAATATAACTACTCCTTCTGCTCCTTCTATTTAGACAACTCCCTCCTGGTCCATTTACAGATATCTCATGAGTACAAATAAATACTCTGGTATCCCCACTCTCTTCAATGCTATCTATAATTTGTTATGATCCACACAAATGCCTTTGCATAGTCAATAATGCATAGACATTTTCTGATATTCTTTGCTTTCAGTCAATATTCATGTGACATCAGCAATCATATCCCAGTTTCCACATCATTTTTCCAAATTTGATTTGACTTTCCAGCTGTTCCCTGTTAATATACTGATGCAGTCAGTTTTGAATGACCTTTAGCAAAATTTTACTTACATGATGTATTAATTACATTGATAATTTCTCCATTTTATTGGGTTCTATTTCACTGGAATAGGCACAGATATGGATCTTTTCCAATCATTCCAACAGGTAGCTATTTCCTAAATCTCTTGGCATGAACAAAATAGCACCTCTACTGTTGCATCTATTTCTTGAAACATTTTTATTGTACTCTACCAATTCCTGAAGCCTTGTGTTTTGCCAATTCCTTCAAGGCAGGTCCACGTCATCCTTTAGTATCATTGGCTCTTGATCATATGCAACCTCTTGAAATGGCTGGTCATGCAATTCTTTTTGGAATAATGACTATGTATTCCTTCCATCTTTTGATGTTTCCTAAGTTGTTTTATATTTTCCCCATAGAATACTTCACTATTGCCACAAGGGGCCTGATTATTTCCTTCAATTGTTTAAGCTTGAGAAAAATGAAGTGCATTATTCCCTTTTGGTATTCTATCTCCAGTTTTGCACAGTTGCCATTATAAGATTTGATTTTGCCTCTGGAGCTGCCCATTGAAAGTTTCTGTTTAGTTCTTTAATTTCATCATGTTTTCTTTTTACTTTAGCTGCTTGATATTCAAGTGCAAATTTCAGTCTCTTTTGACACATAATGTGGTCTTTTCAGTTTTTCAGTTTTTTTTTTAATACCCGTAGCCTTTCCTCATGAATGAAGTCTTTGATGTCATGCTATACTTTGTTAGGTCTTCTATTATTAATGTCTAATGCATCAAATCTGTTCTTCAGATGATTTCTGAACTTGGGTGGGTTATACTCAAGATTATATTGTGGATCTCATATACTTGTTCTAATTTTCTTCAGTTTCAGTTTGAACCAGTATATGAACAGTTGAGTGTCCAATCCACAATCAGCACCTGGTCTCATTCTGACATTTGGTATTGAACTTTTCCATCATCTCTTTCCACAAATATAGTCATAATTTCGTTGACTTATGCTCCATCTTGTGAATTCCATGTGTATAGTTACCATTTATGGGGGGAAATGTATTTGTAATGAAAATATGATTGGTCAGACAAAATTCTATCATGTGACCTCCAGCATCCTTTCTGTCACAAAGGCCATATTTTCCAACTACTGAGACTTCTTCTTTGTTTCCAACATTTGGATTCCAGGAAGCAGTAATTATCAGTCCATCTGAGTTGAATGTTGGATGTATTTCAGATTGCAGACATTGATAAAATCTTCCCTATCTTCATTTATGGCCTAGTGGTGAGTGTATAAATTTGAATAATAGTCATATTAAGTGACCTTCTTTGTAGGCATGCAGATATTATTCTATCACATACAGCATTGTACTTCAGGACAGATCTTGAGATGTCTTTTTTGATGATGAATACAACCCTATTTCTATTTGTCATTCCCAGTATAGTAGACTATTTGAATATCTGATTCAAAATGTTTCATACCAGGCCATTTAAACTCACTGAGGTGCAGAATTTTGATGTTTGTGCAATCTATTTCACTTTTGAAAATTTCTAATTTTTCTTACATTTATACTAGATACATTCCACATTCTATTTATTAGTGGATATTTTCAGTTGTTCCTTCTCATTCTCACCAAATGGAGGTTCCTGGGGCTTTACTCCATTCCAATCATAAGGTGATCTCTACTTTGAGGTGGCAATTCTTCCCCATTTATCTTTTGAGTGCCTTGCATTGTGGAAGGCTCATTTTCTGGCACAATATCTGGCTCTGTTATTTGCTTTTCATAGGGTTTTCAATGGTTAATTGTTTCAGGACTGGGTTAGCACATGCCTCTGCCTAGTCTGTCAGTCTGTGTGCTGAGGTGAAACCTTTCCACCATGGGTTGCCCTGCTGGTGTCTTTAATACTGTTGGCATAGCTTTCAGCATCACAGCAACACACAAGTGCCCACAGTATGACAAACTGACCAGAAATATTCCTTCATTTAGAGTTAAGAAAGATGTGTGTTAGGGCTATACCCTTTAATCATACCTCTTCAATCTCTGTGCTGAGCAATTAATCTGAGAAGCTGGACTTTAGGAAGAAGAACATAGCATCAGAATTGTTGTTGTTGTTGTTAGGTGCTGTCGAGTCGGTATCCGACTCATAGCGACCCTGTGTACAACAGGGGAAACACTATTGTCAGTGCCTCTCCGCTGTTCATAGGGTTTTCAATGGCAGACTGATTTTTGGGAGGGGGTTGCCAGGTCCTTCTCCCAAGCCTACAGCTTCTGGTGTTCCCAGGCGGTCTCCCATCCAGGTACTAACCAGGCCTGACCCTGCTTAGCTTCTGAGACCTGACGGGATCGGATGCCACAGGGCTATGGCTGCAGGTGCATCAGAATTAGAATACACAAAAACAACCTGCATTATGCAGATGACAGAACTTTGCTTTCTGAAACTACGGAGGATTGAAACATTTTCTGCTGAAGATCAAAGAACACAGCCTTGAGTATGGATTGTGCCTCAACATCAAGCAAACAAAAATCAGTAAGACTGGGTCAGTAAACAAATTCTTGATAAATGCAAAAGACAGGTTGTCCAAGATTTTGTTTTACAGTCAACACTCACAGTTTGTATTCCATATGCATTGTTGACATGTCTAATATATTTAAGAATCAATATCACAGAAAGGCTGGTGTCATTCAGCTTTTGTTACAATAATCAAGAAATCAAAAGATTCATTGCATTTAAGAAAGCTATTGCAAAAAACCTCTTGAAAGCATTGAAAAATAAGATGTGACATTGAAAATTAAAGTTTGTCTGTTTATGCCGTGGTATTTTCAGTTGCATCATTTGCTTATGCCATCTGGATATTGAATAAGGGACAGAGGTGAGGAATTGATGTTTTTGAGTTATCTTATTGGAGATGAATATTGAATATACCATGGACTGCCAAAAGAACCAACCTATCTGTCCTAGAAGTAGTGTTACCAGAGTGCTCCTTGGAAGCAAAGATGGCTATACTAACTATGTCTTATGTATTTTGGACATGTTTTCAGGAGGAAACAATCTGTGGAGAAGGACATGATGTTTGAGACAGTGATGAGTCAGCCAGAAAAAGGAAAACCCTCAACTAGATAGATTGACACAGTAGGTGCAACAATAGGTTTAGACATATGAAAGATCAGATGACTGGCGCAGTGTTGGAGATTGTTTTGTTCTGTTGTACATAGGGTCAGCTTGAGTTGGACCTGATTAAAGGGCTCCTAATAACCAAAGCAACCTGGTACTTATGTTCACAGCTAGTACTTTCAATTCATTCTTTAACTAATCATGTTTTATACATCAATATCTTATCATCAACTAATAAATAACAATAGTTTTCTGTTCACTCAAACTGAAGCAGCTTTTCACCAGGTAGTATCAGTACACACAAATGCAAATGTCCCTGAGGGAGAAAAGGAAAATGTATTTTCCACTGCATTCACACGCTAAGAAATCAGCTCTATTTTCTAAAGTGACAACTGAAGGATTTAATTAAATTAATCAATCAATCAATCAATTAATTATTGGATATTTGATTAATTAAATCAATCAAAAATACTAATCTTTTTTCATAGAATGAATTGCTCACATCATGTCAAGCACAGATGATGTTGGTACAGTCAATACTTTATTCAGTGCTTGATGCCCTTTAGTTATTTTGCAGGATCTTCAGCATTTCTGGCAAACCTGCTAGATTATTAAACAATAAATGTATAAGTACTTTTATACTTGCATGTAATTTGTCATGAATTAAAACTGAAATTTCTAGATGTTGTCCAAATTAACCAACATTGTTTTAAATTAAACTTGTCAGTGGGTTTAAACTTTCCACTTAACATGCCTAACTAGAGGAGAATATAGAGCCAATTTGGAAAACATTCTTTCTCTCAATATTTGGAGAAGAGAAAAGTATCCCATTTAAACATCACATACTAAACTCTAGAAATATATTCTGATGAGTATTTCAGGCTTTCACAACACCATTGCTCGTCTTAACACACTGCTATAGTTGGAAAATTCTTTCATTTATTTTCTCGATACAATATATGGGATCCAAGAGTTTGCCATACTTCATATTTCACTAGAGACTATTTTGTATCACAGAAATACATATTTGCCTATTGAATTTTAAAATAAGAAAATAATGTATAAATAAAATAAACCTTTTTATTATTAAAATGAGAAATCCCTTAAACTTCTGATATATCTGTTATCAATGACTAATTTCTACTTTTGTACAACAGACTCATTTCTGAAATATTTGTACCTTAAGATAAATGAATTTGATAACTCATTGAATACAAAAAATGAAAGGAATTCTTTGTGCATGCTTTTCCATACTAATCTTTTAAAGATTTTAAATGGTGATTCTGATATCAATTTGTTTTTCAGTACTGAGGGTTGAACCCAGGGCCTCCAGCTTGCATGCTCTGCAAGGGCTGAACCACTGAACTGCACCCTCAGCCCACTATTTTTACTTTTTGAGACAGAGTCTCTCTAAGTCATGCAGACTGCCTCTGGTTTCGAACTTGCGATCCTCCTGCTTCCGCCTCCCAAGCTGCTGGGATTACATGTGTGTGCCATGGTGCTCAGCAATTATATTAATTTCAATAAAAATTTGTCCAAGAAATCACTCACATATTCTTATAATGGTTGTAGTGATATAATATTATTAGAATTTTTATCTATAAAATGAATGACCTCTGCTAAATCTAATTTCCATCAAAAGTGAACATGTTTTTAGTATTTCATTATATAACAGATATGGCAAGAAATGTGGGAATCATGCCCAAATATGGGCAGATGATTAGTTCTTTGTGACAGCTTTTAGTTCAATAAATTAAATGCAAGTTTTACACCAATATTTTTTTTTCCTGTTTCTAACTTGCTATAACTAAAGTTCATTAACATTTTAGGAAATATGAGCCCTTCTCCATCTGCAACATGGCTTTTAAAACTCATTTACTGTAATTTAGAAAATCTGAAGTTGATAAAAAACATATTTTGTTAAGTGGTTTAGCATCAATTTGAAATATATTGCTTACATTCCTAAATCCTAGAATATTTTTCAACTCTGTACTTTCCATAATTTTTTCCAAACTTTTAAGAGACAAAGTGATTAGTTCTTCAATTATTAACCTGTGTATTAATCTCTCAAATTTACATTCCATATGTGAATGATTCAACTGATCTTTATCCTGTATGTTTTTACAAAATGATATTAAACTATGCCTGTCAATATGTATAAAATCACGGAATGAGTAATTAATATGTTTCTGCTTTTAGACTTACTTTTTAGATAGTCAACTGTATGTATTTTTTCTATTGCCAAAAATTAGTTTATTTCTATAGCCATTTATATCTTTCTAAGTTTTCTCACGCCTGCAGCCGTAGCCCTGTGGCATCCGATCCCATCAGATCTCGGAAGCTAAGCAGGGTCGGGCCTGGTTAGTACCTGTATGGGAGACCGCCTGGGAACACCAGAAGCTGTAGGCTTGGGAGAAGGACCTGGCAACCCCCTCCCAAAAATCAGTCTGCCATTGAAAACCCTATGAACAGCGGAGAGGCACTGACAATAGTGTTTCCCCTGTTGTACACAGGGTCGCTATGAGTCGGATACCGACTCGACAGCACCTAACAACAACAACAACAATTTTTCTCACAACTGTTAATGTTAAGCAGTAATATTAATAGTGTGTAATGATTTATCCCTTATCCTAGAAAGTATAAATAATGATGTAATAGATGCATTTTATATAAACACATATGATCTCATAGGCATGTAGTTCATAGAAGCTGTGGAAATTATGACATTTTAAATAAAAAAGTAAAGTTTTTTTTTCTATTCCCTTACACAATCACTCAAAACAACACTTCTGATACAAAATTCAACAACTAATTTAAGGTTATAGAATATAAAACAATTCTGAAACTATCTGCCTGGTGATACTCTCAGATTCCACCAGTTGAGGGCTTGCTCCCTTCAGATCCCTTTCAACCACTTTAGACACTAGTTGCAAGCAGTTTCTTGTCACTTATACTCCTTAGTACTTCACTGTAAATTGGGGATTCCCAAAGTACACTCCTAGAGTGTGACTGATTGCTAAAATGTCTCACAGAGATCAAGAGAAACAATTTATTCAAGTTTATTCATTTATTATAAAGGATATCGCAAGGGATAAAGAAAGTTTGATGGAGGAGATGCATAGGATAAAGTACATAGGAGGAATCATGTAGTGTCATGCCGTCTCTGGGTGAGGCACCCCCTAGAAGTGAACTGAGATCTGTCCTTTTGAGTGTGTGTAAAAGCTTCATTACAAAAGCATAAGTGATTACTTCATCAGTTGTTGATGAGGAACTCAACCTTCCATCCCCTCCACTCCGTTAGGTATGAGAATGAGGCTGAAGTTTCCAACCATCTATATCATGTGACTGTTTCTCCTGACAACCAGTGCCACCCAGCCCAGAGGCTCTTCATGAGCCCACCAATAGTAATATTCTCATTAAAAGAATACTCCTATCATCCAGGAAATTCCAATGGATTTAGGAGCCTTGTGTCAGATGCTCCTACCACTCAGCAAATCACAAGGATATTAAGAGCTCCTTATTAGAAAACAGAGTCAAATACCCTATATTTGAACAGATTTTCCTACTATCCTAATCTACAAGGGTCTCAGGAGCTTTGTGTCAGAAACCAAAGACAGACACTAAATATATATTCCTTATTGTTTCTCAATATATTAGATATTCAAAAAGGGTATATGATAACTATAAACTATTATGATAAATAAAATTGTTATGTTTACAGAAAAATAGCTAACTAGGTATGCAGAAAATGAAAATGCTAAAGATAGAAGTATGGTTTGTAATGAAGGTTTTTAAATCTTCCTGAATGCATTACAGAGTTAGCTGTCCCATCTGAATGAATGGGGGAACACAGAATGAAAGACAGTTTTGTTCTGAGGATGTTCTGGAAATGATGAACTTGACAAGCTTTAGTTTCCTAGACAGAGTGTGTACCAAGTTATGAGAACACAGTTTAAACACATTCCAATCAGCTTCAAAAGCTTTGACATATCAGTCTACAATCTTACAAGGCTATGATTTCTGTGAGAGTGAGAACAAAGTCTAAAAATCTCACTTCTCCATCTGAAGAAAGTTGCAATAAAAGTTGTTCATTTCAGAGCAGGAAGTCTTGTGAAGATTTACTTCAAAAGATGTAAGCAGAAAATACCCTAACAAAATTTGAAAGCCAAGATCATGAAACATTTTCTCTGTATAAGGTGGTTCTCCCACATGTCTGTTATAAGCAAATAAAAGACACAGTATCCTTGAGTAGTTTTCCTCAAACAATTTCACAAATAACTGTTAAGAGAAAATGAACATGCTCTCAAGGTCAAAGATGAAGAACCAATTGGATGAACAGACACATTTTAGTCACATTAAAAAACATAAAACTATAATATAAAAGATTCAATTTTATCAAAATTGGACTCTGGTTTAAAAATATAGCAATCAAAATCACATTTTCACAATTGATTTTATTTCTATTTCTTGATTAATTTTCTAAAATATATTTGGAACATAAAGACCCATGACTAGCCAAGGGAATGTTAAGTAATAACATGATTTATAGACTTTTCCTAATCACAAAAATTTTCATTAAACTATAGTAAGTGAAACAGAATCAAATTAGTGCAGTCATTATAAAATCTATAGAAACAAAAGAGAGCTCAGAATAGTTTCTCATTATGTGAGCAAACTGAAATTATATTTGAGATAAATTTGTAAAGGATAGATTTTTTTGAAAAAATGAGTAAATGATACTAAATTATGGACTTCCAATTGAAAGAACTGTATTATTGTAGTTCAGGGCACAAATCTGATGCCAAATGCCTGCATCTAAATCTGAGAAGTTCAGTTCCCAGTTTTGTGATCGAGTATAGTTAGTTTGGGGGCTGGGACTTAGTTAATAGAGCGCTGCTCTGCAGTCTCTGAGGTCCCGCGTTTGATTCTCAGAATTGCAAAATGGGAGAAGGACGTGGCAATCCACTCCCAAGGCAACCCCGAAACAGTCAGCCATTGAAAACCCTAAGAGAGTCGCTAGGAGTGGGACTTGACTCGAGGGCACCTAACAACAACAACAATAGTTAGTTTACTTATGTAACTCAGTTTTCTCACTGTAAAATGATGATAATAACCTCATGTTTTCCGTAGAAATGTCCTATAGGAATTGTTGTTGTTGTTAGGTGCCATTGAGTCGGTATCCGACTCATAGCGACCCTCTGTACAACAGGGGAAACACTATTGTCAGTGCTTCTCTGCTGTTCATGGGAGGGGGTTGCCAGGTCCTTCTCCCAATATGGGAATTAGGGACTTAAAATATGTAAAATGTTAAAATGAATAACTGACTCCTAGCAAGCATAATATGGATTAATGATCATTCATCTTATAATAACATTCATCATCCATAATTACAGTTAATATCAAGGTATGGTTAAAAAATGCCATCTTACCGGTTGACATGCACAAAATCATTTCCAAGTAAAATACAGGCTTAATTAAAACAGACAAAAGTTTCAATATACAGTATTTATATATTTGAGAGATTCCAGTGCCTTTTTGGACATGAAGATAGAAGCCATTTAAATTGTATTGCTTAAGCTGACAAAGGCCTAAAGTTTCTTATTTTGCAAGTTTACCATAATGTTGTTACTGAACTGGAAGACAATTGTTTTAATGTATTTTTGTGTCTCAGTCATTTTATAAATTCTACACTTTCTACCTAACCTTTCTTCTCAGCTTGCTTAAGTAATTCTTTTATGTTATTAGTATTTTTTTCAGTTAGTGTACAACTACATGGATTTCCACACATGCATACCACTATTTATTGCTCCTGTTAACCTCTCAAAATACCCTGTCACTCCACCCTTTTACTTCATCTCCTTCCTCTCAACAAAGGATCCCCTTTCTATATGCATGTTTTTGTGTGTGTATATACACACATGTGTGTGCACACAAACACACACACATACATGGAGATTTTGCCTTTGGGGTAAAACATGATATTTCTCTTAATTTTTCCCATTACCTTTTTTCTTGTCCTCTCTCTTTAGGCCTTTTTATCCTCTTACATAGGCTCCATTCTACTTTCAAGACCTATATATTTTAATAGTGAATATATTAAATATAACATCCACATATGAGAGAAAACAATTTTTTTCTTTCTGAACCCAGCTAATTTTCCTTAAAATAATAATTTGTAATTCCATTCATATTCCAGAAAATGCCATTATTTTGTCCTTATTTATAGCTGAATGACTCCATGACACCTAACAACAACAACAAAACTCAATGGTATATACATACAACATTTTCCTTATGCATGCATCTGTTGATGGGTACCTAAGTTAATTCAGTATCTTGGCTATTGTGTGTAGCATCACAATGAACATGAATGAGCAAGTAACTCTATGGGATGTTAATTTATATTATTTCAGACATATACTGGAGAGTACAAAAGTGTGCATATTGCAGTTCTATTTTTAGTTTTTTGAGGAACCTCCATACTAATTTCCATAGTGGCTCCAGCAACTGACGTTCCTTCCAGCAGTATAGTAAGGTTCTTTTCACCTCTCATCCTCACCAGCATTTGTTATTGTTCATTTTGTTGTTGCTAGCATCCTGACTGGGGTGAGATGGTATCTTAATGTAGTCTGATTTGTATATCTGTGATGGCTAAGGATGTTAAATATTTTTTCATATGAGTGTTAGCCATTTCTATTAATTCTTATGGAAACTTTATATTCAGTTCATTTGACATAGGAATTGGCAAGGACTCTCCAAAAGCAACTATGGTAGCTTAGGAAACAATAGCAAAATTTGAAAATAGGATTGCATGAAATTAAAAAAAAAAAACTTTTACATAGAAATGGAGGCAATTATCAGAATGAAGAGACAGCCTACAGAGTGAAAGTAAATCTTCTCAAGCTGTAAAATAGAGTATTAATATCTAGAATATATAAAAAGTTCAAAAAAGTGAACACCAGAAAAACAGATTATTTGATCAAACAATGGCAAAGTAATCCCAACCTTCAAAAATACTTTAATAATGTTTGTTCTACATAGAAAGCTTCCTGACTCATCCAAATTCACTTAACTCTCTTTCATATGCTAATATTTTTCAACTTATTTCCTTTTATTGTTGTTCTTCTTGGGTGCTATCAAGTTAGCACTGAGACCTTTTAACTAGTTCAGTGGTTAAAAACTGAGTTTAGAGTAAGATACAGCTAAGTTTTAAAAAGTCACATATTTACTATTTGAAGATCTGTATAAATAACAACGTATAAACTTCAAATTGCTAGTTTATAATATAAGAATAACATCTATCTTATGAGTTTATATTAGCATTAACCTGAATATAAATAATATACCTGTGAGAGTAGGTCTAATTGCTTTATCATTTCCAATTTTACTATAAACGTTTCAGCTGAGAACATTGCACTATATTCTTCACAAAAACCAGAGTTTCATTCAAAATATCTTTCAGACAAATATTTACTACATATTGCTTGTTATGGGAACTGGTTGTACAAGTTCAAGTTCGATATCCACATTTTTCTGTTTATTGTTTTTTGGAAGTTCTGAGTGACAAATGTAATGTCTTTTTCTCATATTTTCATACATTTAGTGCTGACAAAGATGTCCAGGTTTAGAATTATTGAGACAGGAGTATTTTTTTACTCTTTGTATTGTTCCCACATAATTATAAACTAAAATTTAAAGGAGAAAGAAGCATTAGAGTAACAGAATTTAGCTTTTATTTGTGAAATATATTATAGTTAATGGTTTTTAGTATTTTAGAGAGTTTTCATCAAGTGTCAGTAAATGATTTAAATTGCACATCTTTTCTTGTTTCTCTTATATTGTTTGTTTTTAAAGCTTCTAATGTATTTGAAAGAGTTTGTCTTTCAAAACTGAACACTCCAAAAGAGCTTTTCAAAATTTGATTGTAGCTGATCACTGAAGCTATTAATTATACTTAATTTTACAAAAGACATTGAAAACAAATATGCAGAAACTAACAGTTTGCTACTAGAGAATGCTCTCTTTCTCTCTAGGAGAAGGAGGCATAATTTTATCTATATTATGTCACAAATGGGAAGAGATTCAGTCTTTGTTTGACATTGTTTGAAAGCAATATATTCAGTTTGCCTAGGGAAGCTGTTATACATAGATCTTTCTGGCAAATGACTGACTTTTTTTTCCTGAAAATTTACCCACTATCTTTTAAGAAGCAAAGTGAATTAAATTTTAGTGTATATTTTAATGGAATGTATGTTACATGTCAAGATATAATCAGTGACTTCCACATAGACTTACTGAAAAGTACAATTAGAAGAACTTTTCATATGTAAATTATGAGAATCTTCTTAAGAGTTGCTATCTGGCTTCCATGTCAGTAAATTTTAACAGAGAAATAGATATTTCTCAATCAGGCTTATTCAACTTTTGTCCATATCATAAATATAAAATGTTCTTTCATACTCAACCTAGAATTTTATTCTCAAATTTTCCACTCAAGCAGGTTTTCTTTACCTTTGGATCCACTTAAGCATTTTCATTTTTCTTCATTGGACAGAATCAAAGAATATGTTTTAAGCTTCAACTGTTTTCTAAGAATAATAATTCATTCTCACTTTCCAAGGAACTTTGTATATATTTTAACATTCACTACTCATAAAAGTATATTGTGATAGGTATCCCCCCAAAGTTTGTGAAAAATAAAAAATAGGAAATAAATTCTACTATTAATATCTGACTATGATGGTTTTGCCATGCCTTCTTTCTAAACAGACATGTAGACCAATGGAAGAGAATAAAAGTCTCAGAAACAAAACCATACAAGTACAGTCAACTGGTTTTTAACAAAAGTATCAAAAACATCGAATGAAAGATTATCTCTTCAATAAATTGTGCTGGGAAATCTGGATATCTACCTGTTGGTCTACCTGTAGAAGAATTAAACTAGATGACTATCACTCTTTACTATATTCAATTCAAAATGGATCAAAGGTCTCAATATAAGACTTGGACTTTGAAATTACTAAGGGAAAACAGGGAATACACTTCAAGACATGAGTGTTATGGGATAGTGATGTTTTGGGGAAGCTAGGAGACTTTAAAAATGGACCCAGAGAGAAATGTTGAGGATAGTTTATTTAGAATTTAGACTTAGAGAAGGGGAGAGTATCCTGAATGCCAGGGCAAGCAAACTGGGGACTTAGGTCTGCATGGGGTGAAAGGAGATGTAAAGACAAAGGAAGAGAAAAAGTTACATTTTCTGAGATACAAATCAGAAAGTGAGCAGGTTCAGCAGTGAAGATCTGTGAAGCCCATTCATAAATCTAAGGTAGAGGTCAAAAAGCATGTAGGTCCATCGATAAGGCTGTATTCATCTCTGAATATCTGTGAACAACTGTGAATTTCGATGGACCTCTGTGGAGAACTGTGAACAAATCTGTGCACCTGCATGGAGTAGTGGGGATTTGGGAATTTTAAGTCCACATCTCATTAAGGTGACAGCTATTCCACTCCTCCTTTTGATTTTCTCTTCAAATACACCATATTTTTTTCACTTTCAGCTTATACTAGCCTTCTTATGTTATAAAAGAGAATTTCTCTCATAGGAGAGATCTTGCCTCAAAGGAAGTTCCCTTTCCTAGCCTTGACATGAAGGCATCTGTTGCCTTCATATGTAAAGGGATATACTGGCCTCCAGCCAGGCCATTTGTAAAGATGTTATTGGCTACAGACCAGGCCATTTATAAAAAGGTATTATTTACTAGCAACCATGGTAAGTGCAAAGAAATTATCTACCAGTGAAGTACTGACCAGAAGATCAAGTCATTTATCTTAAAGGAAGCTGACATAGATATTCATGTCTCAAAAAGTGCGTTGGAAGCAGATGGGTGCAGAAGACCCACTTATTCCCTTTCTTCGTATCTAGCATCCCCTGTCAGAGACATAGGCAAGGACTTTCTTAAAGGACTCAAATAGTCCAGGAAATACAATAAGAATTGGCAAATGGGATTGGATGAAATTAAAAAGGTTCTGCAAAGAAAATAATTGAGGCAGGCTAGGTGGCACATGCCTGTAAACCCAGCGGCTCTGGAGGCGGAGGCGGGAGGATGGCAAATTTGAGACCAGAGGTAGTCTGTGTAACTTAGAGAGACCCTGTCTCAAAAAGTAAAAAAAAACAAAACAAAAAATAATGGGCTGGTGGTGCAGCTCAGTGGTCCACCACTTGCAAAGCATGCAGGCGCTAGGCCCACAGTTCAACCCCCAGTACTAAAAAAAAAAAAAAAAGATAAGATGAAGAGACTGCCTATAAAATGGGAGAAAATATTTACCAGCTCTATGTTAGTCAGCGATTAATATCAGGATTTACAAATAACTAAAAAAAAATCAAACACTAAAAACGAATCCATTCTACCAATGGAAAAATGAAATGAACAGATAGTTCTCAAAAGACAAAGTATAAATGGAATATATTACATATAATATATATACATATATGTGCATATGTGTGTATATATTGTATATATATATATATATATATATATATATATATATATATATACACATACATATTTATATACATATTCAACATCCTTAGCAATCAGGGAAATGCTAATCAAAACTACATTGAGGTTTCATCTCATACCAGTCAGGATGCCTAGCATCAAGAAGGCAAACACTGATAAGATGTAGCAAAGAAAGGTACATTTATACAGTAGTGATGGGAATATAAATTAATGTTGTTGTTGTTAGGTGCTGTTGAGTCAGGTCCAACGCTATGTACAACAGATGAAGCACTACCGGACATCATGCCATGCCCAGCATTATGTCAGTGCTTCTTTGCTCTTCATAGGGTTTTCAGTGGCTGATTGTTTTATTTCAAGAGTGGGCTGCCAGTTCCTTCTCCTAAACTTACAGCACCTGGTTTCCTAGGCAGTCTTCCATCCAAGTACTAACCTAGCTGGACTCTGCTTAGCTTCCAACATCTGATGGGATAAGATGCTAGGGTGTTACCACTGCAGGCATTAGTGTAGCCACTATGGAAATTGGTATGGAGATTCCGCAACATACTAAAAATAGAAATACCATTTGATCCAGCTCTATTACTTATAGGAATGTCCCAGCATCTGAAGGATCCTAAGTCAGCATAGCAGAAATACCTGAAAATCCATGTTTACTGTGGCACCATTCACCAGAGCCAAGATATGGAGTAAGCCTAGATATCCATCAACAGATGATTAGAGAAAGAATATCTGGCATATATAAAGCACAGAAATTTCTTTGGCCATAAAGAAGGATGCAATTATGTTATTTGAAAGAAAATAGATGGAACTGAAGAGCATCAGTTAAATGAAATAAGCTGCAACTCAGAATGATAAATATCACATTTTTCTTTCACATATAAAATTTATTTATCTGTCCTATCTATCTATCTATCTATCTATCTATCTATCTATCTATCTATCTATCATCTATCTATCTATCATCTATCTCTATATAATATATGACATGAAATTAGAAGGGAAGCTATTGAGGAAGAGAAAGGGGAGGGGAATTGGGGGAGGACAAAAAATGTAAGAAGAAATGAATATGGTCAAAGTACATCATATATTTGTAAGAAAATATCAGAGGGAAACCAATTATTTTGTACAATAAATATATGTTGATGTTGTCATTGCTGTTAGGTGCCTTCCAGTCATGACTGACTCATATTGACCCTAAGTACAAAAGAACAAAACACTCCCAGACACTGGATACTGTGCCATATCTGGCATTATGTTGGTGTTTTTCTGCTATTCATGGAGTTTTCAATGATAGACTATTACAGGATTGTTTAGGGAGTGGGCTGCCAGGCCCTTCTCCCCTTTATGTGGTGCTGAGGATCCACCCCAAGGGCTCAGCAGCACTCTACCCTGAGCTAAACTCCAACCTCATATATGATAGACCAAAACATTCCTTGACACTGTGACATGCCTGGCACTATGTCAGTGCTTCTTTACTATTCATAAGTTTTTCAATGATGATTGATTGTTTTGGGATTGTTTTGGAGAGGGTTGCTAGGTCTTTCTCCCATTTTTTGTGGTGTTGGAGCTCAAACACAGTACCTCAGAATGCATAGTACTCATTCTACCCAGCTGGAGCTATACCTCAGCTTCCACAATGAATATATGTTAATAGAAAAAAATTAGTAGTTTGTTTATAACCTAACAATTAAACTCTTTTTATTCTGATTTATGTTCTTTACTACCTTTTATTTATTTACTTTCCTAAATTTGTCTTTAAAATATATTTCCAGTTGAGGGAGGTGGGTGAGAAAGATAGAGACAGACAGACAGAAACAGACAGAATGAGATCAAAAGAGTGAGAAGAGGAGGGAAGGAAGAAAAAAGAAAGGGAAGAAGTTATAAAAGAAAAGTACTCTGATTCCACTTTTCACATATTTGTGTTGAAAACTGAAAGGTCTCCTTCCACAGTATTTGTAATTATATGTTGTTGTTAGGTGCCATTGAGTCAGATCCACTTCATATGGACCCTATATACAAGAGAACAAAACAATACCCGATATTGGACAGTACCTCTCTGCTATTCATCAGCTCTTCAGTGACTAATTGTTTTCAGTGTGGGCTGCCCTGTCCTTCTCCCTAGTCTGTCTTAGTTTGAAAGCTGAGCTGAAACCTGTCCACTATGAGTGTTCCTGCTGGTAGCTGATATTCTGGTGGCATAACCTTCAGCATCAGAGCAACACTCAAGCTCCCACAGCACAACAAGCTGACAGACATGTGTGTGGGGGGTATAATTATATATGAAGATTAGCTTGGAACTTTAAAAGTTTCCAAGCTTCTAAAAATATATTTTAGTGCACTTATGACTCCTGGGGTCTAAGAGTACTCTCTATGATATATTTCTACCAATTGCAAGAGATCAGAAAATACCTTTGTTTGTTGTTGGGTGTCATCAAGTCAGATCCATTAAGGTGGACTCTATTTTGAGGAGGGAACACTTCCCTAGTCATTTCTTGAATGCCTTCCATCACGGGGGGGGGGAGGGGCTCATTTTCCAGCACTATATTTGTGACAGGGCTGGGATTGAGCTCAGTTGGTAGAGTGCTGCGCTTCAGTCTCTGAGGTCCTGAGTTCAATTCCCGGCACCGAAAAAATGGGAGAAGGACCTGGCAATCCACTCCCAAGTCAATCCCAAAACGGTCAGCCATTGAAAACCCAATGAGGGTCGCTATGAGTTGGATACTGACTCGACGGCACCTAACAACGACAACAACAACAACAACAACAACAACAACATATTTGTGACAGTGCTTCTCTGCTATTCATAAGATTTTCAATGGCTAATTGTTTCAGGAGTGGGCAGCTGAGCCCTTTTCCCTCTTCTGTGTTAGTCTGGATGCTTAGCTGAAACCTGTCTACCATGAGTGGCCCTGCTAATATCTGAGATACCAGTGGCATAGCTTTCAGCATCACAGCAACACACAAGTACCCACAGCAAGAAAAAGTAATATTGTCAGCTGAGAAATCTAGTGTCATATGGATGACAGACAAAACATTTTTAATGTTTGTAATAATTAATGACTATAGTGTTTTGTCATTTTTTCTAAGGTGAAATTAAATTCTAATTATAATACCATTATACATACAATATTTTTCTGGTACTATTTTGTATTGTTGTTGTTGGTAGGTGCTATTGAGTCGGTATCCGACTCATAGCCACCCTCATAGGGTTTTCAATGGCTGACTGTTTCAGGATTGCCTTGGGAGTGGATTGCCAGGCCCTTCTCCCATTTTTGAGGTGCTGGGAATTGAACTTGGGGCCTCAGAGACTGCAGCACAGCGCTCTACCAACTGAGCTAAACCCCAGCCAGTAATCAAACATAGCTGCACCAATATGGGAGGAGAGAAAATCACTCTAAATTGACCATAATTAGACACATGTGACTTCAAACATGGTATTGAAATAACAGAGCATAATAATGACAATATCAAATTAACTGAAACATCAATGTTGTTGTTAAATGCCATTAAGTGGGTTCCAATTCACAGAAATCCTATGTTGAACAGAAATAAACACTTCCCAACACTGTTCTATACATAGTACCATTTATTTATCTTGGATCCCTTTGTTTTAGTCACTGTTTCTTCTTATTTTGCGTTGTGCCACATCTGCAGATAAAGGTCCCAGGGGCACTATTCTATTCTCATCATTAGGTCACGTCTACATTGAGGAGTCAACTTTTCTCTAGTTGTCTTTGAGTGATTTTGACGCTGGGGGGCTCATTTATTGGCACTATATTTGACAGTTCTTCTCTGGTATTCATAGGGTTTTGGATGACTGATTGTTTTCGGAGTGGGCTGCTGCATCCTTCTTTTTAGTGTTAGTCTGGAAGCTCAGCTGAAACTCATCCACCATAGGTGGCCTGGCCCTGCTAGTATCTGAAATACCGGTGTCATAGCTTTCAGCATCATAGCAACATGAAAGCCCCCACAGCACAACAAGCTGACAGAGATGTAGGGGAAACAATAGTTGATTTGACTTTGGACACTGCTTTATAAAAAATTGAGACCAAATAAAATATTAAATAATATATACCTAAAATATTTCATTTTCAGTTCTAACAAAAGACATGACATTCCCTATGTGCAAGAAAATTCTGTTTCCTTTTGTAATCATACCTTCAAAGTTCTGAAAAAGCCATTGCAGAGTGGAGCCTGTTTTAGGTTAACCTAAATAAAATAGCTCCCTAAGTAGATAAGACGTCTTCACATAGCATGTTTTGCATATATTTTAAAGGAATATAGTAATTTGAGCCCTGTTTTTGTTTTGCATCACAATTATGTGTGTGTGTGTGTGTGTGTGTGTGTGTGTGTGTGTGTGTGTGTGTTTATCTAGAGGCAGAAATCTGGCTGTGTTAAGAAATCTTCTCACCCAAAATTGTAGAATATATTACTGAATCTAGCTGCCAAAACCTCACCTAGTCTTCTCTTTGAAGGAGTTGATCCTAACAGGGGCTGATACTCCTCTATAAATAGACTTATAATGAGCCTATGCATTGTACTTTCTGATGTTTATAGAGATGTCTGGCTTCTAGAACTGATAATAGCTCAGATTCGGGTGATGTCTCTGCAACATATATAGTAAGGAAACAATCAAAATTATTTTAAAGATGTATTCCAAATTCTTTATGTAGCATATGAATTTATTGTATTTTTGTCATTTTAATTAGTAATTTTATTTTGTCAGTGTACCAATTACTAGGTTTCATTATGAAATTTCCTTAAGTGGATATCATTGTACATTTCATCTCTCCCATTAACTATTCGTGACCCATCTTCCCTTGCTGGTACCCTTGCTCCCCATCAATGGCTCATTATTTACTTGTATGTCATGTATTGTGTTTGTGTGTGTGTGTGTGTGTGTGTATGTATGTGTGTATATAGATTTTGTCTTTGAGAGCAAGACATGTATCATTTCTCTTTCTTTCTCATATCACCCTTTCAGATTGTCCCTCTAGTCTCTCTTTTGTCCCTACCCTCTACAAAGTCCACCTTCTTTTTCATGTTATGAAGGTAAAATATTGAAATCATGAAAATAAAACTAAGCAAATTTTAAAAGAATTTTTTAATTATGAAGTTAAATATTATACTATTCCATGGTAAATATAAAAAATATAAATTTGAAATGATGGAACCAAGCATTTTATCATTTGTTTCATTATCTTTCACAAATCTATAAAAAGACCAAAATTTAATGCTAAATTTGTACTGATCTAGTTTATTTGGGCTAAACATCTCATTCTGGTTTATAGTGTTTAACTTATTCTATGTTATTTAAAACTGGTCATTACATGTACTTGGGAGTAGAATTTTATTTTATGTAGGAAAAATACCTATCTGAAACTCATTAAATTATTTGCCTTATTATGTAAACTGTAAATGTTTTAATAATGGAATTACCTGAAGTACATAATGCTACTGACAGCTAATTATATTGTAAATTGCATTATAGCAATGTTTGCTATTTCAATTTTACTCCTCATCCAGGAGGTATAAAATTTGTAGCTAAGTAGTCAAAGTATAATTACTTTAATAAATGTGCCATAACTTGCATATATTTTAAGCTCTTATTCATTATAAGAACTGTTAACTAAGCTCGAACAAAAAAACCTTGGTTCTTTGATATCAAAAGATAATTTAATTTTAAAGCTATACCACTTAAATGAAAAACTATTAACAGCTGTGGAAGCATACTAAAATACAGTACCCAGATATATGTTAATTAAAGTCTACATTCATGGTGTACATGATTTGCTCTAAAATATTAAAAAATTTCTAATCAAAGGAATACACTAAAGAATATTGAAAATAATATTTTATAAATATGTAAATTTAAATGTGTAAATATATTTGGCAGCTCTTTGGGAAGAGAACATAGAAAAGATCTAATTTATGTAGGAAAACAATTAGAAATACCTAATGCAAGGCCTCAATATCAAGAAAACAAACATGCTTACAACTAGATCAATTAGCAACTTCATGATAAATGGACAAAAGATTGAGGTTGTCTAAGATTTTGCTTTTCTTGGTTCTACAATCAACACCCATGGAAAAAAATAGTGAAGAAATCAAAAGACACATTGCCTTGGGAAAACCTGTTACAAAAGACCTCTTTAAAGTGTTGAAAAGGAAAGATGTTACATTGAAGACAAAAGTACACCTGACTCATGCCATGGTATTTTCAGTCTCATTATAAGCTTGTGAAAGGTAGACATTGAATAGGGGAGAGAGCAGAAGAATTGATATTTTTGAATTATAGTGCTAAAGTTGAATATTGAATATACCATAGACTGCAGAAAAATCAACAGATCTATCCTAGAAGAAATACCATCAGAGTGCTCCTTGGAAGCAAGGATAGCTAGACAGAGGCTTACATATTTTAGACATATAGTCAGGAGGGACTAATCTGTGAAGATGGACACCATGTTTCAGAGACTAACAGGTCAACAAAAAAAGGAGAACCTTCAACTAGATGGATTGACACAGTTTCTACAACAACAGGATTAAACATAAACAAGATTGTGTGCATGGCACAGAATCAGGGAGTGTTTTTTTCTGTTGTACTAATGTTGCTATAAGTCAGACCTGACTTGATGACACTTAACAAAAGCAGACACTGGGAAAATTTGTTCACAAAAGGTAAATGATATTTTCTTTTTATAGCAGTGTTATCCAACTCCTCAGGAATTCTTCTGCAATATATGATGAAATTAATTGGGATAACATAAAAAATTTAGGAAGTCCAAATGGTCTTCCAGGAAAACAATTTATTTCCCATTGAATTTATTTTAAACAAAAAGTTGAACTATAAGAAGGATTTGATACTCATACAATAATAGTTGTCAGTTTTCCCAGTAATTTCATCAGTTAAGGACTTTATTGTGAAATATTCCTTTTTTGTTATTTTTTACTAAGATTTTAATTCGTGGTAAAATTTCAAATGTGTGAGAAATATGCAAAAGGAGACTTTTTGAAAGGTAGATGAGAGAGGATTGGAAGATGAATTCCTGTAGAGGTCCATTTGAAGGAGTAGTGGAGATGATGATCTTATGAAAATTAATTATTTTAAGACACTTTGTACGCTTATGAACTTTGGAAAGGTTTTAGTTTCCTGACAGAATCATAAATCATTTTTAAAACCACCATACTGTTTTGCCTTTCAATTTGATGATTGTCCATAAATTCAACTGTAAGGACACTCAGCAGCAGGCCTGGTTGTAAAAAACTGTTCCATGAAGAAACTGACACAAATTGAAGAAGGCGGAGGGATGAGTTAAAAAGGATGAGTTATATGAATTTTGTAGAGGAAAGGAGATTCAAGTGTGATATTAGTGTGATACTGTGCATATTCTGCTTATTCTGTGTTCTGAATGGAGAGAGAAGAGAGACATATGAAAATAATTTTAACCAATTACTAAGAAAATATATTAAATGACTGTCCCTGTGTTACGATTTCACTTCATCATATCAGGGCCCTTTAGGACAAAGTAGGAGAAAATAAACAAGATGGTAAACATGCTCATTTCAAGACTTCTCCCCCATTATCACATTGTTTGAACTCTAAATATTTTTAATTCAAGGAAATTCCTTTTTTTTTGTCTTGAGATAATTGGGAGTTGAACACAGGGGCTTGTGCATACTTTACAAGTGCTCTAACACTGGGCTCTACCTATAGTCCATTTATTTATTTATGAAACAGCATCTCATTAAATTATTAGTCTGCCTTTTGCCTCAAATTTTCAATTCTCCTGGCTCCAACTCCTGTGTCACTACAATTTTTTGTCTTTCATTATGATTTTAAAACTACTATTATTAGGAGAGGATTCATTAAATATATGTACATAACAAAGTGATTGTTACTTTGTATATAGTTCAACATTAGAAAGTCCACTAACTTTTTATTCTATATGTTTTACTCATGTAAAGTAACATATTGCTATGATTCTTTTGAAAATGTGTTCAAGTTAAGAAGGTATTTTATTGATGTGAATAATTTTTTTCCATGCCTTTGTTGATCTAGATACTCTGGTACTTTTGAGTAACATTTAAATTTAAGGCCATAACCCTGAAAATTTTACATCTATTTACTGACATCAGTGAAACTTTTGGAACTTTTTATTCATATCATCCTTATTTCATAATATTCCTTTAATGATTTTGAACATTATCATAGATACTTAAACTTTATTAATTCTTTAAGGACTGAATGTTTTTATCTTCCTAAAACTTGCACATTGAAGTCTTATCTCCTAATGTGTGATATTAGTAGGTGAGCCTTATGGGAGTAAGGATGGAGCCTTCATGAGTGGGATTTTTGTTGTTAGGTTCCATAGAGTCAGTATCCGACTCATAGCAACCCTATGTACAACAGGTGAAAAACTATTGTTAGTGTTTCTGTGCTATTCACAGAATTTTCAATGGCTGATTAATTTTTGGGAGTGGGTTGCATGGTCCTTCTCCCAAGCCTATGGTACCTGGTGTTCCAAGGAGGTCTCCCATCTAAGTACTAACCAGGCCCGCTTAGCTTCTGAGATCTGATGGGATGGGACGCCACAGTGCTAAGGCTACAGTCATGAATAGCAAGGACATAGAATCAACCAAAGTGCTCACCAACAGAAGAATGGATCAAATATCTATGACACATATACACAATGGAATACTACTCAGCAATCAAAAAAATGAAATAATGCCATTTGTAGCAAAGTGGATGGAATTAGAGAATATTATTTTAAGTGAATGAACAAAAGCTCAGAAAGAGAAATATGACATGTTCTCACTTATATATGGGAGGTGAATCAAAATTATAAGAAGGAAAAAATCCTATGTGGAGGTTGGAACATAATTTAAAAACCGCTAAAGTTGACTTAGTGAAGAAGGGACAATTTGGGGACCACAAAAGAAGGAGGGAAGGATCTAGCAAAAGGAGGAAATCCTGGGAAAAGTGAGGGGGGAGAGGAGGAACAAGGAGGAGGAGTAATGGGGGAGGGGTAGCCTCAGGATGAATAACCCAACTTTAATAATCCTGGAAATAATTACAATAACACCAATAATATCAAAGAACGGTAATAATACAGATGGGCTAGAAAATTCATGTAATAGTACTGACAATGTAAAAAGATAGTTCACTACAGAAAAAGTTTCAATCTTAAATATAATTGGGATCCAAGAATATATAGAAAAATATTAACACAAAAAGACAAGCAAATGGAAGAGAGGTCTTTGGTGGGGGTGTGGGACAGGGGAGAAAGTGCACAAGAGGTTAAGGGGGAACTTATCTGTGTAATGTACAACAAAATGTATATATGGAAATGTCACAATGGAATGCATGCCAGAATGAATCACATTAATTTGTACATTAAAAATTTCCAATTTAAAAAAAAAAAAGAAAAGAAAAGAGAAAGGTATCTAACCCATTCCATTCTCCTCCTCCTCTCTCTCCCCACTCTTCACCACGTGAGGACAAAAGAAGAAGACAGCCATTACAAACCAGGAAAATGGCTCTCCCAGATATTTTAACTGATACTTTGATTTTGGAATTCTCATCTTCCAGAACTCTGAGAAATAAATTTTTATTGTTCTAAACACCAAATCTACGGCATTTTGCTATAGGGCCCTGGATTTAAATCTTGCCTTCAGATTATTTTCTATGAATTTAACATACATAAGCACTTAAATAAATCAATAATGATTTAAATAAATCAATGGCTTAAATAAATCAATAATAAAGCTCAATTTTCCGTAGCATGGAGGCCAGCATTATGACTCCTAATTTAAATTTATAAGATTCTCTACACTAGAAGTGTGGATAGGAGATGTTTCTAAGATATTGGTTTTATTTTTACATTTTGACATGTTTTCCCTGCAGTCTTAAAACTGTTCTGGTTCTACCCGGGTAAACTAGTGATATTTAGAGAATGTGTCACTTCTCCCCTTCCCAGATGTGGGCATTACTAAAATATACATTCTTTATAATCTTACAGAGAAAGAAAACTCTAAAGAAAACAAAAGGCATTAAGACATTTATGCTAAGTCTTGGATATCAACTTGCAGAAACACAAACTAAAGCATCTACTATGAAGAGGATAGAAAAGGGACTGAAGAGTATTGTTTAACTGTGAGTGGTTTTCAATGACTTGGAAATATTGGTTTCCTATCCAAACAGTAAAATACACACCACTCTCTTGAAAAGCACTTCCTATTTATTTTATTTCCATTTTTATGTGTGTAGTTATGACCCATCCTTGAGGGAGAAAAAAATGACTAAAGTTGTCCACTGATTTCCTGATACATACACTTCATTTGTTGTAAATATCCTCACTTTTATTGTTATCATTTGCTAAGCAGCAGATGTCAAATGCTGTAGCTGAATCTATCTGCTCAAATCCAGCCTTTAAAAATTAACTTTATACTTAGAGTAAACTTGCAAAGCTGGCTTCCAGTGAAGTTACATTGAATTTCTAAAATCAGCTTGTAAAATAATTGGCCATTGTAGGTGCAAACTCAAACATAGGTAGTAAGCATATGGTACCTTTCCATACCAATTATTATAGGCTTAAAAGTTTATCTTATCAGCCGGTTGCGGTGGCACATGCCTATAATCCCAGCAGCTCGGAAGGCGGAGGCAGGAGGATCGCAAGTTCGAGACCAGAGGCAGTCTGTGTAATTTAGCGAGACCCTGTCTCAAAAAGTAAGAAAATGGGCTGAGGGTGCAGCTTAGTGGTCCAGCACTTGCAGAGCATGCAAGCGCGAGGCCCTGGGTTCAATCCCCAGTACCACACACGCACACACACACACAAAATCTTATCTGAGACCATTTCCTGAACCCTGGTTCTGTCACTTTTTAACTTATTTTTAGTCATCACTATCCTTTTTCTTAAATAATATGAGTGTGAGGTATACTTTAAAAATTTAGCTAACAAAAACAAAATGAAATGACAAGTAATATTTAACTGTTAGTATTAAAATAATGGCACGCAATCAGTGATGAAAATTCTGACCATTATGCTTATGTATACTTACTTTTCAACTATCACCACCTTTCTGTAAGTATAGACTATGACATGAAGGATGGAATTGCTGACATAAAGTGAGATCAGCAATGAATTACCTTTTCTTGTGTGTGTAAAGACAATTGTCAAATAGTTAGTATTTTATAATTAGACACATATGGTATTATCATTAGTTTTATAAAATTTCAGCTCTAATCATAAACTCAAATAATTGTATGTATTTTGCTAACATAAAGTAACATATCTGGCATGGTTTCTTCTGCTGTAGACAATGAACTGTTATGAAAAATTGTTGGGATTTGAAATAAGGCAAAATAATATACTATATGATTTTATTGTCATGCTGTATATCACTTAAAAAGTTAATTAGGCCAATAATCCCAGTGACCTGGGAGGTTGAGGTAGGAGGATCACTGAGTTCCAGGCTAGAGGAAGATTGCATAACTTAGACTCTTGTCTCATAATAAGAAATAAAAAATATACTGAGAATACAACCCAGTGATTGAGCACATGCAAAGTGTATGGGAGGCCCTGGGTTCGATGTCTCAGTACTGCAAATACTAAATAAGTAAAAGAATAAATAAATAAACTAATAATAAAAAGCTTATAGGGAAATGTATCTGTGTTAGTATTAAATATTTGATTTGAGTCCCTGACAATGCGAAGTACATGAAGATTTCTGTCCCATAGAAAAGACAATCCCAGAGTTTCTGGTTTTATTGCCTTGCAAGTTTTATTGCTAATTTAGCTACATTATTTTAACATTCTTTTATTAGTATTTTTTTCAAAATGACTTATCAATGCCAAGCTTTTCTAAATGCTCTTTGAATCATCTTCATCATTTTATTGGTTTCATCACTAATGTGTTCATAAATACTTGACACATTTTTCTGTCATACTTAGGTAAGAGTCATGCTTTTTACTTCTAAAAATATTATATTTAGACAGTTAAAATGTAGTACACTCTCTCAAATGTTTCCTAAACTTTAATACTGAGTTAAATTATATGTATTTGGTGACCAGAGTCGAAGTTTCTAAATCAAAAGCCCTATTGCAAGCTTAAAAGTGTTTAACATTCTATGACCAAGAAATGGAGAATTTTTTAGATCATCTTTGATTCTCAGATGATTTTACAGCTAACAAAAGTAGTGCAACCTAATGCTGTATTGGCTGAAACTCCACTGCAATCTGAGTACAGTCTAGTTCTTGATTTACCTCAGCTCAATAACATTCTATGAGAGAGATTTGTTCATTCCTTCACATCTTTATTTATTTTTGGAAGTGTATAATTTCTAAACTCATTTTATCTGATCCTTGTGGCTTGGTTCTTTATACTTTGTAATTGGAATTACATTATCTCACATTACTCTGTCCTATGTTAGTTTGCACATAGAAATATATGGTCAACTTCATTTTCCTATTCTTAAAAATTCATCTTAGTTTGCAAGGAAGATTTAGACATGAGCTTTGCTTATCTGTCAGTAGCCAAAATTATTCTTCATCCCATGTTTTATTGAGACTACCAGCCACATATAACTCAAGGTAATATAATACATAAAAATTTAAACTTAAATAGTTCATCTCATTTGGAAAGTATGGCAAGCAGCTTATTTTCTAAAGATTACTCTGTTGAAACAAGTATAAAAGTGTCCTGGAATAAATATGTAAATTTTATTTGGATTGAAGAATCAGTGTCAGGAAATGATATCATCCTCCTTGTGAAATATTCACTATATTTAAAGTTACAGTTGTTTCAATAGCAAAGTTCCTATTTCTTACTCCATTGAGCATATTGCACTTCTACTTTTGGATTTCTTTGTACAGGGATTGCCAGCTCTGAGGTTTGCCAACCAGAAGCGAAAGAGTTGTTACCAATGAAAAGCATTTAATATCAAAATAAATCTGTCTTGCATGCATATATAAAGTAGACTATCTTATTTACTAACGTTAAAAAAAGAATAAAATAACATCCGAAACCAGCAAGAACCATTTATTTCTCATGCAAAACACTGCACAGAAAAGTCGGTTCACTTAAGGACTAATTCAAAATTCTTGAAAAGTTTTCCGTGGTCTCTTTCGTAGAGTGCATTATACTTCCTTAGAAATCTTACATGGTTGATGGTTTAGAACATGATTTTTTTTATATCATGATTTGTATACCATCCCTGTATTTCATGAAAATTGAGAAAATCAACCTATTTTAGACTTTCTACTTTATTCTCTCCGAATGTATGCTTTCTGACAGTTAATTCTGCCAATTGTGGTAAAATTTCACATTTGTAAATAATTTCCACAGTTTTCATATTCAAGAACAATCACATTTCCATTTTGTTTTGGGATAATCAGTCACTCAGGGTTTGTTCAGAGAAGCCAAAGCACTGCAAGAGATAAAAGGGATTTATTTTGGTGATATGACCTCATTTTCAGATAGTAAAGATGAACATGAACTGTGGGTAGCAGGGAAAATATGCCCCTCAAGGGTAAGCTGAAACTCCTCGAAATGAGCTGTTGTTGTTGTTGTTAGGTGCTATCGAGTCGAGTCCAACTCATAGCGACCCTCATAGGGTTTTCATTGGCTGACTGTTTCGGGATTGGCTTGGGAGTGGATTGCCAGGCCCTTCTCCCATTTTTGCGGTGCTGGGAATTGAACTCGGGACCTCAGAGACTGCAGCGCAGTGCTCTACCAACTGAGCTAAATCCCAGCCCTAGAACATGTATTTATCTCTAATTTCTTTTGTCCTGAAACGTTAGTGTTAACTTGCAGAAAAGCTTGTACACTTTACTACAGAACTGCATGAAAAACCTTGCTAGAAGGTAAAGAGCACAAACAAAAGAATCTGATGAAAGCTGATGGAATTATAGCTCAGCTCCTACACTAAGGACATCAACAAGACTTGGAATAACTGAGAGCTCTGACGTCACCAGCCACCAATAACGTGAGACAATTTAGCTGTGAGAATGTTCTTGAGCTCTAGTGACACCTGAATTTACCAATATATTGTGCTATGATGTCATATGCCATCTATGCAACTACCTCTTGCAGCCCAGCCCAGTAGCATGGATTACTGCTATTTTATATGTAAATTTCCCCAATAGAAGACCACCTGGAAATACAGGGTACTGTAGGCTTGGGAGAAGGATCTGGCAGCCCACTCCTGAAACAATTAGGTGTTGAAAACCCTATGGACACCAGAGAAGCACTGACGATAGTGCCAGGAATGGCACAGTGTCAGATATTAATGTTTCACCTGTTGCACATTGGGTCACTCTGAGTTGGATCCAACTCTAGAGCATCAAACAACCACAATCATTTGCTCAGCTCATGGATGGATATTTTTCAGGAAATTAAAATGAATAATGAATTTGGGTCATATTTGAGCATCATTTGTCTTTAAAATTTTGAGCCTAAAAATTTTTGTTATTGTTGATGTTATTGCTGTTACTGTTGCTGTTATTGGTTGTGTTATATTGCTGTTGTTATTGCTCATTTGGAACATCTAAGTACACTTCATACTCAGCCCTGTACCTTCTTTTTTCTTGTAAAGGTGATTGTTGGAGTTTATATTGATCCTTAAAATTCAGAATTTTCAATTATACAGTTTGATATTGTCTCTTCTTAATAATTTTTACTGCAATAAGTAAATGAATTATTTTCACTTGGAGATTCATATTGGTTTCACCTGAGTATTTTTATTTCCCTTAGTAAATCACTGAAGTTTGCTTCTGCCCTAGTAACTATTTCTTTTTATTTATTGGAAATTTTTAATGTACACTTTAATGTGATTCATGCTGACACGCTTTTCACTGTGAAATTTCCATATATGCATTTTGATGTACATTATTTGTATAGGTTCCCCCTTACCCTCTTTTATGCTTCCTCCCCCATCCTCCCCATCTAACTCTTCTCTATCATTTACTTGGTAATATTTTTCTATATGTCCTTGGGTTCTAGGTCTGTTTAAGGTAGAAACTTTTCCTGTAGTGAACTTTGTTTTTATCTTGTCAGAACAACTGCATGCATTTTCTAGACCATTTATATTGACACTATTCCTAGCTTTCATTTTATTTTGATCAGACCTTTGAACAAGATTATTCCTTCTTATAATTTTGATTCAGCTCCCACATATGAGTGAGAACATGTGGTGTTTCTCTTTCTGAGCTTGTGTTCATTCACTTAGAATAATTTTCTCTGATTCCATCCATTTTGCTGCGAATGACCTTATTTCATTTTTCTTAATTGCTGAGTAGTATTCCATTGTGTATATGTAGCTATTTCTTAAAAAGATAAGGAGTAAATTTTTGGTTAATTGAAGCTTTTAAATTTTTTTCTGATTTTTACTTTTCTCATTTTTTATTAATTTTAAAACTTGATTTTAAGTTTCAAGGGCCCTTGCACTTCTGAGAAACTAGATTTTTTTTCTGAGTTTGTACTTTACTGCATTAGTTTAACTTAATTATTTATTTATTTTGCAGTACCAAGGGATTTATCCCAGGACCTCGTGTGCTCTACCATTGAGCTGCAACCTTAGTCCAGTTTTTAACTTTTATTTTTGAGATAAGATCTCCCTAAACTGCACAGGCTGTTCCTGGCCTTAAACCTATTATTCTCTTGCCTCAGCCTTCCAAGTTGCAGGGAATACAGGTGTGCACCAATGCTCAGGCTCTTTTCTGCATTTAATGAAAGTTTAAATTTGTCATTTTATTTTTCTTTAATCTGATGACACCTTTTATGATCATATAAATACATTCACCCTATGATCTACTTCTCTTGATAATTTCTTTTCTAATATTTCTTCAATTTTTGACTGACATATAGTATTTGTATATACTTACAAGGAACAATGTGATATTTTGATTCATGTATATATTGAGTGGCCTGCCATTGTACCACTGTGATGTCTGATCACATCACATCTCAGAAGCTAAGCAGGGTCAGACTTGATTAGTATCTGTATGAGACCACCTGGGAACACCAGGTGCTGTAGGCTTGGGAGAAGGACCTGGCAACACACTCCCCCAAAATAATCAGCCACTGAGAACCAAGTGAATAGCAGATATGCATTATAATAGCCTTTCATCTGCTGTACATAGGATCGCTATGAGATAGTAACTCAATGGCACCAAACAACAACATATATTGAATAATGATCACTGTGGGGTAATTAGCATTTCCATAACTACTTCAGTCTTCTCTTGTGCATGTGTGCCCATGTGTACCTGTTAGTCAGCTTTCTCATACTTGTGACAAAGTACCTGGCAAAACAACTTAGAGGAAGAAAGATGTATTTTGGCTCACATTTGACAGAGTTCAGTCCATGTTTGCTTGGCCCTATGTGCTTAAGCAGAAAATGAAGACAGCAGAAGCCCATACGAGGAGAATTGATTGACTTCACTGGTAAACAGGAAGCAGAAAGTGAGAGAAGGACTGAGCACCAGATGTAACTTTTAAAGGCATGCCTACAGTGACTTTCTCCAGCTAGGTCCCAGCTCCAAAAATTTCTACCAACTTATAAAATAGCAACAAAAGTGGGGCCAACAATTCAACACATGAACCAGGGAGGGGCATTTTATACTGAAACTGTTCATGGCCATGTTATAATGCAAAATCCACCTTTTCTTTCTCTAAGAGTCCCGAACATCTCAATAATTCCAGCTTTGCTCAAAATTTTAGTCCACACTCTGTACTGAGACTCCAGGCATACATATAGCTAGGAGCCCATGTAAAATAAATAACAAGTTAATTATATATTTCCAACATACATTGTCACAGAATAAACTGCCATTCCAAAATGGGAGGATTGAGAGAATACCAAGGAAAGATTTTCCCAAAACAATAAGGAAACCCAGCAAGGCAAACACTAAATCATATATCACCATGCCTGGCATTTGGGGCAGGGTGTGACATGATATGATCTTCAAAAGACTTCAGTAGACAATCCCTGTGGTCTTGATGAATAAAGCCCATGTAGTTTCAATCCTAGGCTAGCTTTACTTGAGGACTACAGCTTTTTTTGGTAGACCTTCCATGTTCCTGGCATCTCCAACTTCCTAAGGTCTCCACTGCATCTTTGGCTTCAACAATCAACTTCATTCCTTTCCCTCTCAGGAGCACGCTTCAGAGATTCTGAACTTGCTACACATTCATTGGCCTCCCATGTTTTCCTTTGAAATCTGGATGGAAGCCTCTGTAACACCTGCAACTCTTGCATTTTGCGTGCCTGCAAAACCAGCAAAGTATGGATGACACCAAGTTCTGCTTCCAGATTAAGCAGTAGACAGACCCCGTTGCACCAGAGACACAGAGGCCTTTGAGTGTCTGGGAAGCTGACATTGGTGAAATAACTCCTGGTGAAACAACTTCTCAACCTTTTAAGCAGGGTGCTCTAGAGGAATTCAAATTCTTTCAAATGAGATTATTACTTCATAGTCCTGAACTTCTGACTCACAGGGTCTGGGTAATTCCTAAAATGGCCTCAAAGTATCAATCCTGTTTTCTAGATGCAAAGTAGTTGGCTTCTTTTTAAGAGTGCCAGTCTCTTCAGATACCAAGACTTCTATGACCCAAATATTACATTGGCTTTACTGACCTAACTGTTAAGATCATTTTGCTCTGTGTTTTTCTCCAGATTCTCACTGTAAACCGGACAAAATGTAGCTGGCAACAACCATGCCACAGCCTGAACTTTGGGGTGCCTTTAATTTTTCTCTGCTAGAATAATTTGTCCATCACCATGAATTACAAGCTCTCACAAAAATCAAGATATGACAAAATTTAGACTAGTTCATTGGTACAATGTAATATATATATATATATATTTTTCTGTTATATATATATATATGTGTATATATATATACACACACATATATATACATATATATGTATATACATTCTCTAGTCCAATTATCCCTGCGAAATTCATCCCACAAACCATTTCTAAAGGCTTAAGAGCCATGTAGTCATGTTTATTCAAAGCAACAACCTCAATTCTCTGGTATGAATTTTCTATCTTTGTCAGACTTTTTCATCACTATGATCTAATAAATAAGAGAACAACTTAAAGGAGGAAAGACTTATTTAGGCTCGTGGCTTCAGAGATTTCAGTTCATCATCACAAGGAGGGAAGATGGCATGGTAGAGCAGCTCAAGTTATGGTATTTAGGAAGCAGAGAGACAATGCATGTTTGCTAGTGGGCTTTGTCTTTTTTCCTCTTTTCTGTCCAGATTTCCAGCCTAAGGAATTGTATTACCTATATTCATAGTGCATCTTCCCTTCTTAGGTAATTCTCTGTGGAAATACCCACACAGACATACTCAGAAGTGTGCTTCATTAATTATATAGGCACTTCTCAATACAATCAAGTTAACAATTAACATTAACCATCACAGGGTATTGTGTGTGTATGCTTGTGGTAAAAACAGTACAATTGTCCCCCTCAAAAATATATTTACATGTGTGTGTATATATATGCATACACATATGTGTATAAACATGTATGTGTATATATACATGTATGTATATATAATAAAATATAATAAAATATTTTACATATATAATTTGTATATAATTCGTAGAGTGCAAAAAATAAGGAAATTTCATGATGAATGTTGATCATAGAAAAGTTTCTTAAATAAGACTTCAGGGACTCAGTTGTAGCAGTTATTGGTAGAAAGAAATTGATCAAAAGTAACAAAAACTTTCTATGAGCAATAAAGAAAAATGGGAACCTCCAATACAAATTTTAAAAGTCCTGATTTCTGTGAGCTTTAATTTTTCTTATTCCAAATTACTGTTTGCTAAATCAAACATAACTGTGAATATATATATATATATATATATATATATATATATATATATATATATATATATATAGGCTGGGATTTGGCTCAGTTGGTAGAGTGCTGTGCTGCAGTCTCTGAGGTCCCGAGTTCAATTCCCAGCACCGCAAAAATGGGAGAAGGACCTGACAATCCACTCCCAAGGCAATCCTGAAACAGTCATTGAAAACCCTATGAGGGTCGCTATGAGTTGGATACCGACTTGACGGCACCTAACAACAACAACAGTCATATTTTATATATTCTACAAGCATATACATTAAAGAGTTTTATAATTGAATATAATGATCAAATGCAAATAAATGAAATAAGCATAAATGGAAAATATAAACCAAAAGAGAAAATCAGATTCCTTCCTATACTGATTTCAAAGAGAAAAGCAAGAAGTTGTATTTGAAAAGATTAAGAAATTGGTTTTAAACAAGAAGGTATTTAAAATCAATGTTTAAGTATGGATAGTTTTTCAAAGTCTACAGCCATATACAGTCTTGGCATCTGATCCCATCTGATCTTGGAAGCTAAGCAGGATCGGGCTGGGTGTAGTTAGTCATTAGATGTGGGACTTACTGGGAATATTAGGTGCTGTAGGCTTGAGAGAAAGACCTGGCAACCCACTCCCCAAATAATCAGCCATGGAAACCCTCTGAACAGCAGAGAAGCACAGACATAGTGTTGAGGGGGGAGGTTTACAGTGTCTGGTAGCATTTCATTCTGTTCTACATAGGGTCACTGTGAGTCGGACCCAACTGGATGCACATAGCAACAACAACAAGTTATTCAATAGCTGTGTAATTTAAGTAAATACTTTAAATCTTGAGAAGACAGAGGACAGAGAATTAGAAAAAAATAACATGAAGAAAATCCAAGGTGGCAAAACTGAGGTATACTGAAGAAAAGAATGACTAAGCATCAGGAAAAGAGAGAAATTAATACATTAGTTCATGTAGGAATAAAATCATGAGAAATGATTACTATGTGAATGAAACAAAAGAAGACGTGAGAGTAATATTATGGATTGGTATGTCTCAGGGTGTTATGGGGGAAAACATAAGAAAGACTAAATGAAGACATTGATTTGTAGTGTAAATGCAAAGTAATTTGTCTTTAGGCTTTTACATATGCATTTCAAAACAATAGTTAGAATATGTTTTTTCTTTGAACACTTGTATCAATTCAATCAACATCATGTTAGTTGTTTTTTAATTAGTATTTTAATTGTACATATTTATGGGGTACAAAGTGATAATTCAGTTCATATATACAAAATTGGTTTAAAGCAATTACAAATGTTTTTGATTAGCATGTACCAATAATTACAGACATTTATGAGGTGATGGTAGAGTGCTTCTTTATGCTCTCTGATGTCCTGGGTTTGATACCCAGAACCACAAAAATGGGAGAAGGATGTGGCAGTCCACTCTTGAAGCAATCTGGAAACAGCCATTGAAAATACTATGAAAAGCAGAGAAGCACTGTCATAGTGCCAGGCATGGCACAGTGTTAAGGAGTGTTTCATTTTATTATACATAGGTGACTATGAGTCAAACCCAGCTTGATAGTGCCTAATAACATCATGAGGTTGTTGATTGTGTAAAAATTTCATTCATACAAAAGAATAGCTCTTCATTAGACTATGGATAACTGTAAAATTTTGCCATCTGAATATGTAAGAAAGAGTAAACTTCAATTTAAAAGAAAAAAATCAGAAAGGCATTCCTTTGTATATTCTCCTGATACTCCACAATATTTTCAAATTAACTGTTTCTTTAAGAAAATAAATTTGTAATAAGTTACACATAGAGTATTGAGATGCTTGCACATAGATTCTGGTCTACATTGGTTGTTACCAGCCCTTGTTCTGAAGCATTACATGTTGACACCTTGCCAAAACCTTTCAATTAATTAAGTACTATATTTGGATCTGTCTCTGGTGGGCTTACTGCTTATCCCAAGCAGGTGTTGATGGATTAGGACATTTCTCTCTGATTGATTCCTGATTAAATTTGGACAAAGAAACTGACAGCTCTCATGTCTCTGCTTCCCATAAGTCTCTCCTCATATCAGAAAACCTAGAGCCTACTATAGAAGAGACGTTTGGAAGACATCTTGTGTAGGTAACTTTTAAGGTAACAAAATCTATTTTTAAAAAGACAAAAGTTTGCTCCTAACTTACTCAGGCATGAGGTACATTTAAATAGAATAAAAGCAATACCTTTTTAAAATTATTTGTTGGACAAAATTAAAAATAAGAACATGATTTTCCAAAAATAATTTTCCCTGTTCTTTTATCATTTTAACAGGTAAATATTCTTATGGTGTCAGAATTCTCACTTGCAATTTAGTATGGATGAGCATGACTGCATATCTAATATTCACTCATGGATTAGGATTTGGTTATACAGGTTTTCTTCTAAAGGCTTTCGGTCCAGAGAATATTGAAAAAGATAGATGAGAATCAGATCATAATGAAATGAGGAAATTTTGATTGTTCCTCTATTGATTTATAGTGTTCAAATAATTTTAACACATATTGTTTTCGTGAAGAAAAATTAATTTAAAATTCCAGTTATCAAGTAATCTTGATGTTTCCACAGATCCACTTTTTACCTTTTTAATCAGAAATCATGAAAATAATTTATCACTGTTTATAAATATTTTAAATAAAATTGCAGCTTGTTATTGCTTTTACTTTCTAGAAGCTGATAAGATATAAGTCTGTTCATCCATCCCTCTCTCTCATATTTCCTCTGCCTAGAGAAATACACAAAATAACTCTTGATGAAACACAACAGATCATTTGTATTGTGTATGTGCCCTTCTTTTCTTTGGTTTCAGTGGGCCACACATACCTCTTTGAGTCATTGCCTCCCTTTCTGTCCACCGAATAAGCAGTGCGGGTATATCTACACTGTTCCACCATCTGAGACTACAATGTTCTGGATCTGGAGTTTGGTGAAGTTACTACTCAGAGTATAGAGTTGGGCCTTGTAGAAGCTGCAGAAGTGTTTATGTAATGCTTCCTACTATGTGGTGACAATTTAGAGACAGTGAACTTCTCATGGATAAACTCCTTTCAGGCAGTAAAAAGGAAATGGCAAATAGACATTTTTCTCTAGGGCCTACAGTAAATTTGGAAACAGAGGTTTTTTGTTGTTGTTTTTTTTATGATCTCTTGGAAGACATTGATAGGGTAAGGAGAGCAAACTTGGACAGCAACTAGTTAAACCTCTTCACAGGACTTTGTGAAGCCTTAGCAAATGCAATTACTTTCCATCTTCCTCCACCTTAATAACTGTATTCCTCACTTTCTCTGTTCTGCAAATGCTCACTCACAAATTAATTGCACTTATTAAGATTTGTCCTGGCTCAGCATTCAAGAAAATTACATCTGATACATAAGGACAACGACACTTAGTTTCTCAACAAAGATAATTCTTTTGCAAAATTCTGCTTTGGGCCATGAAAGAGAGTTACTTATCTTAGTGTGAAAATCAAAGAAGTATCCCCTGATGAAGCGGTGGATGTTCATCTGCATGCTATCCAATATTATTTAACACAGATAACTGAGTAAATATATTCTTAAATTCAGAAAAATATAGATGGTTATTATTTGGTTTTGCTCCCTTAACATGACAGTAAGTTTTTGTTTTTTTTTCTATCTAAAAGAATGAAGGAAAAGTAGTAGAAAATGCATCATATAATTTATATCTTATTTAGAACAAAGAGTATGAAATAAGAATGAATTTGATTCACATTCATTATCTTTTTTCTTTGTTAAGTTCTATGAACCTCTGTTTTATGTTTTGTAACTGTGGGAAAATAATATTTAAATATTTTTAAAGGACCAAATAAAATTAGAAGACATGTCAGAGTATAGAAGTAAATAAATACTACAGGAATTTTTTTCTACCTGGATGATAATTGTGTTCTTTTATGATGATCACAAAAATTATTCCATTAGCCATCTTGGAATTTAAAAGCTTATTAATTCTTACTTTTAATGGTGTTGTTTAATTTATTCATTTATTTTGCAAGTATTTGAATTAAATATAATACATGTAATTTAGTAATAAATAAATTGAAAATTCCTATGCTTTTGCAGCTTTATGTTTTAGAGGATTTTTTTTCTTCCTTAATGACTTTAAAAAGACTGGATTATTTTTTCTTAGCTTAAAATGTGCTAAATTACTATCCAAAAACAAAACAAAAACACTTTTTGGTTCTATTCTCTAACAATCTAATATGGCTTATCTTAATGCTAAACTTCTACCATCTAAAAATATTGTTATTTTTTTGACCTCCCATTAACTCCTCAACCTACGGTAACAGAGCTCCCACACTCTATATTTCTAACAAAATGGTGTTTTCTCTAGTTCACAGGTTACCTCTTATTTTCAAAACGTAACAAGTCATCCTCAGTTCTTTTCTCATTTGACATTGCTTCACTATTTAATCTGTGGCTCATTAATTCATTTTTCAAAATACCCTTTCTTAGTTTCTGTGACACTATTCTCTACTATTATTTTTCTCTCCATTCCTTTTGGGCATTAAATCCAATATTAAATTCCAATGTCACTGACTTTGTCTATTTTGTTAAAAGAAATGTCCCTACCCTAGGCATTGTTCTCTTGTTAAATTTATTAAAGTTACTTCAAGAACTTTTTCCTGCCTCTATATGCCATCATTTCCCCACCATAACTCTATCCATTTCTCCATCACTTTCACATGCACAGCTTTTAATATTTTTCTTTTTACATATTTATTACTTATGCACTATGAGTTCCCAATGGCAAGAACAGGATTTTATTAAAGTTAGTGTTATGAGTTTCTAATATAGTTTTGAGCATTTGCTAAGCTCTCAAGAAGTATGATTTAAAATATATTGTTGTTGTTTCATGCCATTGAGTTGGGTCTAACTCATAGAGAACCTACTGCAACAGAATGAAACACTACAGACACTGCCATGCCCACCGCTATTGTCAGTGCTTCTCTGGTATTCGTAGGATTTTTGATGGCTGATTGTTTCAGGATTGTTTGGGGAGTGGATTGCCATGTCCTTCTCCAATTTTTTGCAGAGCTGGAGACCAAACCCAGGGTCTCAGAGAGCCCAGAGGGATAATTCTACCAACTGAGCCAAACCCCAGTCCTGTGTGTGTTTAGGTATGTATGTAGGAATATATATATATGATATATATATATATATATTATATATATATATATCATATATATGATATATATATGTCTATATAGGTGTGTATATATATAATATATACACACACATACATATACCTATATATAATATATATATAATACATATATATAGATATATAGGTATATATATACACATACATATATAGGTGCATATATATATAACTATATATGCCTATATATAATATATATGTATATATAATATATATTATACATACATATATATAATATATATTATACACACACACACACACACACACACACACACACACACACACACTAGGGCCTGAACCTAGGCCTTTGCACATATTTTACAATTGCTCCACCACTGAGTTGTACTACTAACCCCATTTTTAAATTTTTGTCTTGATACAAGTTCTCTCTAACTTATACAGGCTGTCTCTGGTCTCAAACTTAAATCCTATTGTCTCTGCCTCTCAATTCATTGGGATTATAGGCATGTGTTATCACTTGTGGCATATAATCAGTTTTAGTACAGAATATTATCCTAGGTAATCTGAGTGAATCTTCATTAATTGGAAGAAAAGCATTGAAAGCAGAGTTGTGGTTTCCCAAGATGAAAATCTCCCACCTGTGGATGACAGTTTGAATCTATGCCCACATCAAGGACTCTTCCCTGGTGGCCTCTTGGAGGCCTGCCTATTGACTTCAGATTCATCCTCCCAGTTTTCACACATGCAAAATAATTTCTTGCAATAAACATCTTAGTATACATCTCTTACTACTTTGGGCTCTGCAGAGAATCCTGACTGGTAAGGTATTGGTTCTCAGAGTAGTGTTACAGGAACAAAATTTTAAGGATGACATTTTAATTGGTCCCTTGTGACTCAAAATTGGCTTTCAAATTTGACTATATTTAAATGAACTAATACTTCTATTTTTATTGGGAAAGGATAGCTAGCAGTCCATTGCATGATATATCAATAAAGAAACAAGATTCTCTTAAAACAAGTCATCAGGTACTCTTAATCAATATCAATTTGTGTTTCTGGCCTCATGCTGAAGTTCAGTCTGCTAAATTCAAAATATTAACATTGTCTATCAGAGAGATTAAAGGATTATAGGATTCAGATAAACAATGAAGTTTTAGATTAGATTTCCAAATCTATTACACGATTACTTTTGCAATTCCAGGATGCGAAATTTGTATAGATTTACTCAGCCCATTCAGCAACTGGCAGACTCTCCACATCAGTTACCTGACCTCCAGAGCCTGTCACAGTAGGAAGCCAAAGGGGAAGAATTTATAATTGTTTTCACCTACAAAAATGATCAGGAGCTGCGATTTAGGTCTGTTGGTAGAATGCTGCTCTGTGCTCTCTGAGGTCCCAAGTTTGATTCCCAGCACCACAAAAATGAGAGAAGGACCTGGTAACCTACTGCACAAAGAATCAGCCAGTGAGACCCTATGAATAGCAGAGAAGCAGTTGATACAGTGCCAAGCATGGCACAGTGTTGGAGAATATTTTGTTCAGTTGTACATAGGGTTGCTATGAGTCAAATTCAACTTGATGACATCTAAAGACAACAATAAAAATGGTCAGTCAACAATACCACATTCCTGAATGTTGTTAGGTGCCGTCGAGTCGGTATCTGACTCATAGTGAACCTCATAGGGTTTTCCATGGATATTCCTGAATAGATCATAGATATCAGTGCAATATGAACCAGAAAGATGCAGTAGTAATTATCTGCCCCATGTATCTTCCCGTTGCCTGCAGCCATACCACTGTGGTGTCCTATCCCATCAGATCTTGGAAGCTAAGCAGGATACAGCTTCATTAGTACTTGGATGAGAGACTGCCTAGGAACACCAGGTGCTGTAGGCTTGGGAGAAGGACCCGACAACCCATTCCCAACAAACAATCTGCCATTAAAAACCCTATGAATAGCAGAGAAGCTGTAACAATATTGTTTTATCTGTTGCACATAGGGTTGCTATGAATCAGGTACTGACTGCTCTTGCTAGAACTTCAATCACAATATTGAACAAGAGAAGAGACAGTGAACATCCTTGTCGTCTTCCTGATCTTAGAGGGAATGGTTTCAATTTTTTTCCTGTTTAATATGATATTGGCTATGGGTTTTTCATAGATGGCCTTTATGAGTTGACATGTTTCCTTATTATGCCCATTTTATCCAGAACTTTATCATGAAAGGATGTTTCATTTGTCAAAGGCCTTCTTGGCATTATTGGAAATAATCAGGATTTCTGTCTGCAAATCTCTGATATGTCATTGATTGATTTTCATATGTGATCCAGCCTTGCATCTGTGGAATGAAGCTCACTTGAACATGGTGAATGATCTTTTTTATGTGTGGCTGAATTCAGTTTGCCAGAAATTTATTGAGGATTTTTTTCCTTTGTTTATGTTCATCAGAGAAATTTGTTTATAATAATTCTCTTTCTTTGAAGTGTCCTTGCCTGGTTTTGGTATCAGGGTGATACTGGCTTCATAGAATGATTTTGGAAGTGCCCATTCATTAACTATTTTATGAAATAGTTTGAGAAGAACACTTTTTAATTCTTCCTGAAGGTTTGATAGATTCTGCTATGAATCCATTGAGACATGGACTTTTCTTTGTTGGGAGTTTTTTTATCACTGTTTCTATTTCTTTGAATGTAGTGGACCTTATTAAATTGACTATTTCTCCAGGTATAATTTTCGTAATTCATATTTCTAAATGAACTTATCCTTTTGGTCTGTATTTTCATTTTTTGTGGGGAGGAGTACAACTTATTAAAGTATTCCCTGATGATTTTCTGAATTTCATTGGTATTAGTGGTTATGAACACATTCTCATCTTTGTCTTTTTTTTAAATTGGGTCTTTTCTTCTTTTGGTGAGACTGGCTAGGAATCTGTCTATTTTAGTAAACTTTTCAAAGAATCAACTCTTAGTCCCATTAATAACCAAAATTGTCTCTTCAGCTTCTAACTGGCTGATCTCAGCCCTAATCTTAATAATTTCTGTCTGAGTTACCCTTATGGAGTTAGCTTGTTTTTGACCTACTAATGCCTTAAGATGTATCATTAAATTACTTAATTGGCCCTTCCCTGGCTAATTGATAAAGGAGCTCACAGCTATGAAATTCCCTTTTAGAAGTGCCTTTGTTATATTCCATAAATTTTATTAGGATGTGTTTCCAACCTTGTTTCATTGCAGAAAACTTTTTAAATTTCCTTTCTGATTTCTTAGTGACTCACTGATTATTCAGCCTTGTATTATTTAGTCTCCATGATTTGGTAATTATGCTGAATTTTTTCTTGCTTTTGAGTTCTAGTTTTATCTCATTGTGACTTAAAAAGGTGCAAGGAATGATTTCTATTTTTTTGAATTTGTTGGGGCAATTTTTGGAATAAAATGTGTTCTATCTTAGAAACAGTTCCATGTATCTGGAGAAGAATGTGTATTTCATGTCTGATGGATGGAATATTCTGTAGACATCTGTAAATTCCAGTTGGTCTATGGTACCATTTAAGCCTATTATTTCTTTACTTGTCTTTTGGCAAAAGTGGGGTATTGAAATCTCCCATAGTTATTGTTTCTGGCCCTATGTATTCTTTTATCTCCAATATAATTTGCTTTATGAAGCTAGGTGCACCTGTATTAGGTGGGTAGATATTAAGTATACTTATGAGTTCCTAGTTAGGTATTCCTTTTGCTAATATGGAATGTCCTTCTTTATCTATCTTAATTAGTTTGAGATTGAAATCTAAGTTCTCAAAACTTAGTATTTCTATGACTTTTTTTATTCTCATATCCTTTTTATGTTGTGTTCCAGACTTTAATTTCCAGCCTTTTATGGTCTTTATGTATGAAGTTAGTCTCTTGAGTGCAGCATATTGCGAGTTTATGTTTTTAATCCAATTGGCCAGTCTATGGATCTTGAATGCAGAGGTAAGTTCATTTACACTGAGAGTATTTATTGAGAGGAGCTTACTAGTCTGTATCAATTTGGTGTTTCTACTTTTGACTCATAGTTAGCCTATTGTTTTTTAAATTTCTTTTATGTTTATTATTTATTCTTTTCATTATTATTCCTTTGATATTGTATTTGGGCTTTTCTTACCTCTCCCATATGTGGTGTTTCTTTGAGAATCCTCTGCAATGCTGGCTAGGTGGCTGCAAATTATTTAAACAAGTCAATATCATGGAAGGTCTTGAACACATCATCTATTTTAAAATATAATTTTGCTGGCTAATGTAATGTTTGTTGGCTGTTACTCTTTCAGGATTTGAATGATGTCTAATCAAGCTTTCCTTGTCTTTAATATTGTTAAGAAATCAGCTGTTATTCTGATGGGTTTGCCTTTGTGAATGAGTTGATATTTCTCTCTTGTAGCTTTTAGAATGGTTTCTTTGCTCTCTAGATTTAGCATTGAACTATAACGTCATGGAGAGGATCTGCTCTGACCTACTCTATTTGGGATTCTCAATGTTTTAGTTGTATACATGTCCAGTTCTTCCCTTAGATTTGAAAATTCTCATCTAATATTTCTTTAAATAGATTTCCTAATCCTCTTGTGTTGTTTTCAGCTCCTTGGTGAATTCCCTGAATTCACAGGTTGCATTTCTTTATTTTGCTGAAGACTTCTTAAAAATCTTGATCATACTGCTTCATCTTTCTTTCTTGGCATCTAAGTTAAAAAGATTTTCAACTTTTTCTTTATTATCAGATATCCTGTTTTTGGCTTTGTCTAGTATGGATACTGAAGATTCTACTGTAATATCGAGTTGATTCACTTTGCTTTGTGTTTCCATGATACAATTGTATAATTATAAACCTGGAAATTACTGTACTTAAAGGAAAATTCTCCAGGAAAGTAAATCAAACTAAAAACCAACATGAAGACTTTACAGAATGGATTAGAAATGCAGCATACTAGAGTCATCTGAATTGTGTACTTTGAAAGAAGATATCCAAGAAAAACTGAAGGAAAAATGCTTTCTACTTTGAAGGGAACTTAAATACTGGACACCTTGGGGAAAAATGAGAATTCATATTGTGCTGTAGATTTATAAACTGATGGAACCACTTTTAATTTCATTTTGCCTTTCAAAATGCTACAGCAGAAGAAATAGTGAATTGTAGCAAACACAAACAATTGTACTAAGTTTGTATTGTGTCTAATAAAAAGATTAATTTGGGAAAAGTAAAGGTAAAAATACCAAATTACATTTAAATAGAGCTGAATTAAAAATGATTAAAACAAGATGAAATCTGTGAAGCATCATCAATAATGTTTTATAGTCTATGATTATATTAAATATGTTCATAAATATGGACATCTCTATTATGTAAGTATTTCATGTTGGTAAAGATAGTCTATGTCATAATTTTATTTTGGCATTTTCCAGAGCCTATTTCATATTATGGAGCTACAGCTTAGCTCAGTTGGAAAAATGACACCCTGCATTCTCTGAGGACTCAGGTTCTATCCCCAGTACTGTAATAATGGGAGAAGGACATGGCAACCCAACCTGCAGCAGTCCAAAAACAATCAGCCATCGAGAACCCTATGAGGGTCACTATGAGTCAGATTTGACTAGACTGCACCCAACAACAACAACAACATTGCATAGGACACTAGATGCAATCAAACCTATTTTACACTATAAATGAAATGATAAGGTCACATAAAATTCTTTTGAATCTTTACTTCTGCCTATATATTTTAAAATGTGATAATTTTCTTTAGCTTCATAAAACATAGCCTATAGCTTTCTCATTTGTACATACAACAAATTTTAATCCTAGTATCTGGCTATATGGATTAATTTTATTAGGTGACTCACTTAATGATTTTTAAAAGAACACTCCATCAGAAAAGGAAACGATTATTTAATTGTGATATGCTGTCAAATTTGGTCTATTACTATTTAATTGATTACTATGAAGCTGGAACTATATAATTTAAAACACATGAACAATGGGAGAAGGTGATTTGCAGAGTAAAAGAACTAAGGGAAAAATAATGAGATACTATGTTTGTATACTGAATCATCAATCTTCAGAAAAAAGAAAAAAGAAAAATACTGTTCAATAAGGTTGATCACAAGACATAGGCTAGTGAAACAATACTGATTATCAAAAATAAAGGACTACTGCTGTTTGCATTCAAATAAAGAAAATATGGTTCTTCTCAGGGTTTATTTTATTTTAGCAGTTTTGGATATGAGAGAATTAACAAGAAAATTTTTCCTGAATCATATAAACAACAACTAGGACTAACAAGAGAATTTAGTGACTTTATATAATACACTTAAATTATAAAATTTAATAGATTATTTGTACCCTAGTAAAAATATTTGCATAAATGATAAAAGAATTCAAAATAACAGTAATTTTGAAGTTGAATTAACTGTTGTCCCCCAAATAATATACAGTACATGATACAAAATTAGCTGGGTGTGATGATACACCACTGTTACCCCAGGAAATCAGGATACACAGGCAGGTGGATCACAAGTTTTAGTCCAGGGGCAGCCTCCTCAACTTAGATACACACACACACACACACACACACACACACACACACACACACACAGAGTTGTTTTTGTTGATATAATCAAGGGGCTGAGTGTATACTCAGTGATGGAGTGCTTGTGAAGCATGCATAAGGTCCTGATTCAACACCTTCATTTTTCTAAAAAAAAAGAAAAATGTCATTATAGTCAACAGTCAAAATTTCACATAGATGAACTTATCTTTGGTTACTTTTGGGTCACACCCCTATTCTTGGTTTCACATCTGTCTGGGACCAAGACACCAAAACATATATGATTATGTTAACTACACCACTCTTTCTTTCTTTCTTTCTTTCTTTCTTTCTTTCTTTCTTTCTTTCTTCTTTCTTTCTTGTTGTTGTTGTTTTGTTTTTACTGGAAATTTTTAATGTATACCTTAATGTGATTCATTCTGACATGCTCTTCATTGTAACATTTCCATATATGCATTTTGTTGTACATTGTTTATATAGGTTCCTCCTTACCCACTTGTATGCTTCCTCCCCTCTTCCCACCAGCCAAAGACTTCTCTACCATTTACTCGTCTTTTTATGGTGATATTTTTCTATATATCCTTGGGTTCCAGTTCTATTTAAGATAGTAGCTTTTTCTGTAGTGAACTTTCCTTTTTCCTTGTCAGAACTATTGCATGCATTTTCTAGACCATCTATAATACCATTCTTAGCTTTTTTTCTCTTTTATTATGATCCCACCATTGCATAGGATTTTTTCCTTCTTAAAATTTTGATTCAGCTCCCACATGAGTGAGAACATGTGGCGTTTCTCTTTCTGAGCTTGTGTTTTTTCACTTAAAATAATTTTCTCCAACTCCATCCATTTTGCTGCAAATGGCCTTATTTCATTTTTTTTTTGATTGCTGAGTAGTACTCCATTGTGTATATGTACCATAGATGTTTTTATCCATTCTTCTGTTGAAGGGCACTTTGGTTGATTCCATATCCTTGCTACTGTGAAAAGTGCTGCATTGAACATGGAGATACAGGTGTCTCTGTGGTATGATGACACATCTCCCTTTGGGTAAGTTCCCAATATTGTTATAGCTGGGTCATACGTTAGATCTATTTTTCATTTTTTAAGATACCTCCATATTGATTTCCACAGTGGTTGGACCAATTTGTAGCTCCACCAACAATGTAACATTGCTCCACTGTTTTTAAACAATAGAGCTTCCTAGGCTATCATCATTTAGAAATGAGAAGAATTATCTTTTGCCTCATAAATATCTACTAATATATTTCTGGAATCAAAATCCTAGAGAACTCAGCCCAAAAATCCCACCAAACTTCATGGAATCTGACATTATGTGGAACTACAGAAAATCATTTCCCATTTGCTTCACTCAACTGCACTATGTTTGCTGAACAGTGGCACAGAGAGTATTCTTTGCATATCAAAGGTGCTAGTGAACTGCATTCAGGTTGAAGCCCATGGATGAGCATGAAGTCCAGGTATGAGGAGTAATAACTGTTTGGAGAGGAGTTATAATACATACAGTCAGACATCTTTTGGAACATGTACCAGTAAAGATCCTTATGGACAAGTAAGAAAAACACACAAAAATAAACTCAAAAATGTTTTAAAGTAAGGTAAATTTATTTCAATTTACAGAGAGATTGAAAAAGAAAGAATTTTAGATTAATTAAGGAGCTCAATAGTATTATTGAGGAATGTCATTAGTACCGTCAAGGAAAAGATTCTTTCAATTATTCCTTTCTGAAATTCTCAGCATTTTGGCTCTTGTTCACATTTGTTTTCTCATGTTTATTGAATGGACAAAGCCACTTCATTAATTCAATATTCACATAGAGAAACCAAAATCCATAGGACAAGAGGACACATTTTTGCGATATGTCTCTTATTCAGAGACAGGAAAGCATTTTAAGAGTCTCACATACCCCAACAGATTATTCAAAGTAGTAACAATGACTGTCAAAAACCTAAGTTGATATGCAAGAAGGCAGTGGGTTATCAATAAAAGAATGAGAATAAAATGTATATGTGTAATATGCTTTTAAATTAGGATAATAGAATTTTTTCATCCATTGAGATATTTTTAAATATTAAAAGATTGAATGTACTCAAAATGATATTTTAGGCCTTTTGTTACATTGACAAGAACAAAGAAATTCATTCTTTATGGTTGACATTTTTAAGGCCTGTTGTGAATTCTTGTTTCATAATGGGGTTTTAAAAGGATGTCAGTTTTAAGTTATCTTTTGTTGATTTAATTCTATCTACTCAACACTTCTTTTTTCCTGTATTTGTTTTTCTCTTCTTTTTGTATGACACTTTACGCTGCTATAGATAATATGTCTTTTGGAATCCAAAGCCCACAAAAGTTGGCACATTACTTTTTATAAATATTCCATATTTCAAAATTAAACTCCACATATTATATCTTTTGATGTGAATTCATACAAAAATTGTTCATGCAAATATTATAAATTATGTATATCTGGCTAATATTTAAGTACCTGTACCAATTAACTACCCTGTAGGGTGAACAATGAGTGGACCGTTCTCTTTACCATTTTCCAAACCCATCTTTTAGTATATAATAGTTATTAAAGTATATAGTTCAACTGTACTAACAAACATTCTTTAAGGAGAATCAAAGAACATTATAATGGGTAACGGACAGTAGTATCAAACATACCTTACAGACTTAAAGGTAACATAAGCTCTTTTAAGTGCTCTGTGTGTATGTGTGTGTGTGTGTCTGCATCATGTATCTTTCCAACACATTCACGTGACATCTTATTTTTATGCATTTCCCAAGTGAGGAATATTTCATGAGATGGTGTGTTCTAAATTTCCAAAGTTTATAGAAGATGATTGCGTTCACTGGGAAGATTTCCTACACCAATATCCTTCAAGGGTCACCCATAAAGTAGTGAGTGCTGCAGCTATTTTCTCTCTGGTAGTATGAGAATATCAGAATGTTGTTTTAAGTGCTGTTGAATTGGGTTCAACTCATACCATCCTATAAACAAAAACATGAAACACTCTATGACACTATGGCATGCCCAGCACTATTGTCAGTGCCTCTCTGCTATTCATAAAGTTTTTAACTGCATATTATTTCAGGAGTGGATTGCCAGGTCCTTCTCTGGTGCCTGTAGCATCTGATATACCTAGGCAGTATCCCATCCAGGGATGAACCATGCTGAAATTCTAGCTTCTAAGATCAAGTGAGATCGGATGCTAGGATGCTATGGCTGCAAAATTCCTATACCCCAGGGGAAGTTAAAGCCAGAAAGAATAGAAAAAAATGTTATATAATCTTTGTAACAGGAAAATTAGTTGGGATAGGGAAGATGGTGAGTCCCAGAGAAGGGGCAGCTCAAGTGGAGTCACCACAGACAAGGGGAAGCATGCCTGTGATTACATGAAAAGAGAAGAAAAAAGAATGAGCCGAGTTTCCTCTAGTTTTTTCAAAATAGGGAATGCTCACTGTGATTTTTCTCTGGGCCTCTAAATCTGGGTGCCTATTGTGATGTGAGCCAGCTGCATTTACAGTCACCTGAGAAGATTCACAGCAATCCACTGTCATTTTCTGAATACGTCAAATAGGCAAGTTCATTGGAGGATTTGTTGATATTTTTAGGTACCAGCTATATCTGGGAATATATTCAATGGGAGATAAATCATACAACAGAGACACCTGCATTTCCCTGTTTATTACAGCACTTTTGACAACTGCAGGGATATGGAATTGACCAGGTTGTGCATCAGGAAATAAATGGATAAAAGTAAAAAATGTAGTGTATATATAAACAATATAATATTACTCAGCAATAAAAAAAGTGAAATGTTGTCATGTGTATCAAAATGGATGAAACTAATGCCTACCATCTTAACTTAATGAACTCAGGCCCCAAAAGTAAATGATATGTTCTCATTCATATGTGGGAGTTAAACCTATTTCAAAGGAAGAAATTTATATATACATATATATACATATATATATATATATATATATATATATATATATACACACACACATATATACATACACACATACATATATATATACATGTATGTATATATATGCAATTACATACACAAATACATCTATATTATAATTAATATATATATAATCACATATATATATAATCATATATATATATATATATATATATATATATGTATGTTTCTGTTGTTGATGTTAGTTGCCATCGAGACCGACTCAAAGTGACCCTATGTACAGCAGATCGAAACACTTACCAATTCTGTGCCAGGCAAATGATCTTATTTATGCTTAAGCCCATTGTTGCAGACAATCTGGTGGGGGGTTTTCCTCTTTTGCGTTGACCTGCCACTATCCCAAACATGATGTCCTTCTCCAGGGATTGATCACTCCTGACTACATGTCCGAAATACGTAAGAGGTAGTCTGGCCATTCTTGCTTCCAAGGAGCACTCTGGTTGCACTTCTTCTAGGACAGATTGGTTGGTTCTTTTGGCAGTCCATGGTATATTCAATAGACATCTCCAGCATCACAATTCAAACGCATCAATTCTTTTTCTGTCTCTCTTGTTCAATGTCCAGCTTTCACAAACATATGATGCCATTGAAAATACCATGGCAGGAGTCAGATGCACGTTCATCTTCAATGTGACATCTTTGCTTTCAATACTCTAAAGAGATCTTTTGCCACAGCTTTTCCTAGAGCAATGCGTCTTTTGATTTCTTGACTGCTCCTTCCACGGGTGTTGATTATAGAGCAAAGCAAAGCAAAATCTTGGACAACCTCAATCTTTTCTCCATTTATTGTGAAGTTGTGCCGTGACCCAGTCGTAAGGATTTTTGTTTTGTTGATGTTTAGTTGCACCCCATATTGAAGGCTATGATTTTTGATCTTCATCAGTGAATGTTTTAAATCCTCTTCACTTTCAGCAAGCAGAGTGGTGTCATCTGCATAACGCAGGTTGTGAATGAGTCTTCCTCCAATCTTGATGCCATGTTCTTCCTCATAAAGTCCAGCTTCTTGGATTATTTGCTCAGCATATAAATTGAAGAGATATGGTGAAGGTATACAGCCCTGACACACACCTTTCTCAATTTTAAACCACTCAGTGTTTCCTTGTTGTATTTGAACAACTGCCTCCTGGTTCATGTACAGATTTCTTATGAGCACAATTAGGTGTTCTGGTATTCCCATTTTCCAAAGTGTAATCCGTAATTTGTTATGATCCACTCAATCAAATGCTTTGTATAGTCAATAAAACATAGATAGACATCTTTTTGATATTGTCTGCTTTCAGCTAATATCCACCTGACATCAGCAATGATGTCCCTGGTTCCCCACCCTCTTCTGAATCCCGCTTGATTTTCTGGTAACTCCCTGTCTATATACTGCTGTAGTCATTTTTGAATGATCTTTAGTAGAATTTTGCTGGTGTGCAATATTAATGGCATTGTCCAGTAGTTTGCACATTCAGTTGGATCTCCTTTTTGGGGAATAGGCACAAATATGGATCTTTTCCAGTCAGTTGGCCAAGTAGCTATTTTCCAAATATGTTGGCATGAACGTGTTAACACCTTCAGCATTGCATCTGTTTGTTGAATCATTTCTATTGGTAGCCCATCAATTCCTGGAGCCTTGTGTTTCACCTGTTCTTTCAAGGCAGCTTCCACTTTGTCCTTCAACACCATTGGTTCCTCTTCAAATGCAACCTCTTGGAATGGTTGGTCATCTACCAGTTGTTTCTTGTATAATGACTCTGTGTATTCGTCCCATCTTCTTTTGATGTTTTCTGCATCATTTAATATTTTCCCTGTCGAATCTTTCATTATTTCCACTTGAGGCTTGAATTTTTTCTTCACTTCCTTAAGCTTGAGAAACACCAAGAGTGTTCTTCCCTTTTGGTTTTCTGCTGCCAGCTCCTTGCACATATCATTATAATATTTGTTTTTGTCTCTCAATCTGCCTTCTGAAATCGTCTGTTTATTTCCTTAACTTCGTGTCATGTCTTCCTTTTGCTTTAGCTGCTGGATGTTCGAGGGCAAGGCCCAGTGTCTCTTTTGACATGTAATTTAGTCTTTTCTTTTTTTCTTGTCTTTTTAAGAACTTTTTGCTTCCTTATTGAATGATATATTTTATGTCATGCCACAACTCTTCTGGTCTCCTATCATTTGTGTCTAATGCATTAAACCTATTTTTGAGGTGGCCTCTGAACTCAGGTGGGATATACTCAAGGTCATACCGTGGCTCTCGTATACTTGTTCTAATTCTCTTCAGCTTCAGTTTGAACTTGCATATGAGAATTTGATGATCTGTTCCACAGTCAGCACCTGGTCTTTTTTGCCATTTTGTATAGAGCTTTTCCATCGTCTGATTCCACATATGTAGTCAATTTGATTCCTGTATGTTCCATCTGGTGAAGTCTATGTGTACAGTCTCCGTTTATGATGTTGAAAGAATGTATTTGCAATGAAAAGGTCATTGGTATGACAAAATTCTATCATGGGATCTCCAGCTTCTTATTTGTCACCAAGACCACATTTTCCAACTACTGAGACTTCTTCTTTGTTTCCAACCTTTGCATTCCAGTCACCAGTGATTATCAGTATGTCTTGATTGCATGTTTGATCTATTTCAGATTGCAGAAGCTGATAGAAGTCTTCCTTTCTTCATTTGTGGCCTTAGTGGTGGATGCATAAATTTGAATAATAGTCATATTAACTGGCCTTCCTTGTAGGTGTATGTATATTATTCTATCACTGACAACATTGTATTTTATGACAGATCTTGAAATGTCTTTTTTGATGATGAATACAACCCCATTTCCCTTGAGTTTATCATTCCCAGCATAGTAGACCATATGAGTGTCTGACTCAAAATGGCTTATGCCGGTCCATTTTAGCTCAGTGATGCCTAGAATGTCAATGTTTATGCACTCCATTTCTCTTTTAATGATTTCTAATTTTCCTAGATTCATACTACATATATTCCATGTTCCAACTATTAATGGATGTTTACAGTTGTTTCTCCTCATTTTGAGTCGTGCCACATCAGCAATTGAGCACCCTGGGGCTTTACTCCATTTCCGTCATCACAGTGGACTCTTCTTGGAGGAGGCAACTCTTCCCCACTAGTCTTTTGAGTGCCTTCCAACCTGGGGGCCTCATTTTCTGGCACTATATATGACAGTGTTTCTTTGCTATTCATAGGGTTTTCAATGGCTAGTTGTTTCAGGAGTGGCTCGCCAGGTCCTACTCCCTAGTCTTTCTTTGTCTGGAAGCTCAGCTGAAAACCTATCCACCATGGGTAGCCTTCCTCATGTTTGTGGTTACAGTGGCAGATCTCTCAGCCTTCTCGAAACACACAAGCCCCCACAGTGCAGCAAACTGACAGACGTGTGGGATTATACATATAGATAGATAGATAGATAGATAGATAGATAGATAGATAGATAGATAGTTAGATAGATGGGGCTGTGGTTTAGCTCAGTTGGTAGTGCACTGCTCTGCAGTCTCTGAGGTCCCAAGTTCAATTCCGAACACTGCAAAAATTTGGAGAAGGATGTGGCAATCCACTCCCAAGGCAATCCTGAAAATCAGCCATTGAAAAACCTTGTAGGGGTCGCTATGAATTGGACACGACTCAATAGCACCTAACAAATACCATATATATATATATATATATATATATATATATATATATATATGTATATGTATATATATATTATGAAAACAGAACAGAAAGAAGGAGGAAGGATCTAATCGGAGTGAAAGGAGGTTGATGATAGGGATAAGGAGAGGGGAGATAATGTAGAAGAATAAAGTGAGAAAGTATAATCTCAAAGTAGATGATGCAGTAATACAAATACATTGGGAAGAATAGGGAATATAACCCATAAACGCATATGACTTTTTTTACTATATATTGATCTAAAGGTACTGTGAAATTGTAAGTTGATGAACATATAACCAAAAGCAGTATAATATTTTCATAGTGGAAATAGCAGAAGTGCTATTACTCTATGCCCCACCAACATAAAAGTATAGAGAAATTAGTATGAAAAAATAAAAACTCTTTTTTTGCAATGCTGGGGATCAAACCCACTTGCACATGTTAGTTGATGTTTTACCACTGAGCTACATCTTTAGTCCCCAAACACCTATCTGAATGTTTGCAGTATGAGGTTGAATAAATAAGTAGAAACTCAGAAGAATAGGAGATAAAGAAAGGACTAACAGAAGACACTAAGCATAATAATAGATTGTTTCCAAAGAGATAACATGATAGGAAACCTTCTAAAAGACAATGAAAGTATCTTAGGACTAAAGGACTTTTCCTAATGTAGTACGGAGAACCTGAATAGAACAAAATATATAGGAAAGAGTAGTTCACTACTCTTTCTTTTCTTACTGATGGAGCTGGGACATCTCAAGTCTTCTTTCCTTACTGTTATCCTGGATTTTACATCACCAGCTCCTAGCACTCATGTCTTGAACTTGAACTTAATTAAACTACAGAAGTTCCTGTGTCTCTAGCTTGCTGATGGAAGATCATTGTATTACTCACCTTCCATAACTATATGAAATAATCCTCATGCTGAATCTCCTTTTATATACACAGACAACACAGACTAACACAATAATGTTGGCTAAAGCAAAGCAAATACCTATCAGGAAAAAGAAAAATAGAGTCCCCAGGTGGAGAGAAATGGGGTAATATCTATATAGGCATATAGACACCAATGATAAATGGAAAACTATCAAGACTGAAACAGATAAGAAGTATTTAGGAGAGCCTTCTTTAAAAAGAAAGTCATTAAATGACTGATATAAATGAACATCTAAAGAGAAGATAAGCTAAGAAATAGAAACTTTGGCTAAATATTAATAGAAAATTAAGCAAATATAACTTTAAGATGAATCAAACTAAGGAAAATAAAAAAATAGAAACAAGTAAGTATGTCTACTATATGGCTCATTTTTAACTAGAATTTATTAACTTTATAATAATGTCAACAATTAATATTGACCTCACCAATATAATGATATATTTATTTCTGCAAGTTTGTAGATGGGGCTAAGGGAGGAAAAAGTAAGTTACATCTTCAAATTTCTATTGTGTGAAGTCAATAGACAATGCCTGCAGGATCAATTTAAGCACATTCTCAAAACCCTGAGCTATATATCATTTCTCACAGAAGATTTGCTCTGGGCACTCAGAGTAACAATTATAAGACACTATTTAGAATAAAAGACTAATAAAATAAACTTTAACTAGAAACTTATTCATATGAGTAATGAAAAATGATTATTCAATGAGAAATGCTGTTGATAAATCACAGAGAACTGAATATGCTTGTAAATTCTTTGAAGATACATGGATATTATATTTTGCCTGAAGTGATGTTAATAAGACCTCCAGAGAAATGTAGTGTATAGAATTCTCTTTTAAGTATCAAGTGAATTTACATTTAATCTTTTTGGTTCAGTCAATTCTTTCCTTTGTTCTTTTCTGAAAATAATCGATTTGTCTCAAATAAGGATTAATGCATTTTAACAGATTGTAGGTTTATTTTTGGAATTTCTGTTTCTTTTGTTCTGTCCTTTGCCTTTTTGAAAACAATAGATGAAGGGTTTTATTTTATTCTCTAACATTAAAAAATGTGTAGTAGAGAATTAGAAGAGTCAAATATTAATTAGTAATTTAACAAAAAGCATTAAAATGCTTGGTTAGATACAAAATTAGTTAATATCTTCCAGGGCAATATATTTTATTGGTTTATCATTTTCATCAGAAAGAAGTCATTTATATGTCCACCAGAAAAAATAATATGCAAGCTAACGTAATTTTTCTAACTTTCACCTCTTTAATCAATTATTTAACAATCATTGAATTGTTTCTACCACTGGTGGGTAGGGAGTTTAGAATTCTCAGACATTTCTTCTAGTCACATGTTTTTCTAATTGGATCAGAAAGCTTCTTCATATTCACCACAGAATGGTATATTCCCAAAATATCATCTTTTGAGTTACTTATGATCTAAAGGAAAAGAATGTGGAAATGTGTTTACTATATTAAAAATGCCTCATTTTTCAGAATGATTTAATCATATCATTTATACGTTTTTAAATTTTTTTTGAATTGCCATAGTCATTACCTTTTCTGAGATAAAATGATATTTTCATAACTATAAGGAGAAATCATGAATACAAGAACATGTGAAAAATGAAAAATGTTATATTAAATATTAAATTCTCTAGATAGTTTTAGTCTCACATTTTTAATACTTGGTATCCCCCTTAGTTAAGAATTATTATATAAATTGCCCAGATGATAAAAGAAGAGATCACAAAGTTAAAATAATTGTCTCAAATTATTTAAAAGTAAACACACTGCAAGGATTTTAAGAAGGCTCCAAAAGCAAAGTTCCTTCTTCCAATCTACTTTGGGTTGCAAAAGACCTGTAATTTATGTCAAAAATGTACTATGTAGCAGGCAGAAGAAATTGTTTGCTTTCTATTAATTTTCTGATCATTTCTTTGAGACAACATCAGAGAAATATGTGTCATGAAAGAACAAATCAATAAGTCAACAAAAGTTACAAAAACTTAAAATGCCATGTAAAGTAAGAAGCCTTATAGCTATTATTACTTTCCCTAAGAGATTTTCTTCTTATAAGACATTCAGCTAGTACATTCCTAATAAATAACTTGTTATGTTTTTAGTTATATTATAAATGTAAATACATCGACTCATTTTCATTATAAAAATATATCATATTTAATTTTGAATCCAAAGTTTCCTTACAGTTATTGACAAAAAATACTGGAGTTGGTCATTAAAATTCTTGATTAATAAACTCAATATGACTACTAAATGAATTGCACATATTTTAATTGGTTATTAAAACACATTTAATATGCATAATGATTTGGTGAATACACTCTATGTTGTTTTACAAAACTGTAATATAATAAATTCATTTTAACTATATTTTAATTTGATTTTAATGCTATTAAACGTTATTGAAGTCTCTGAGGTATCCTACAATTAATAGATTCACTCTCATGCACCTAAGGTCTAAGTAATTGAAAAAAATCAAATAACGGGTGGAAATATGCACATTAGTTTTAGAAACGATGGCCTAATGTCAAAACGCTGGGATTCAGCTCAGTAGGTAGAGTGCTGCCGTGCAATCTCTGAGGTCCCAAGTTCCATTCCCAGCACCACAGAAATGGGAGAAGGATGTGGCAATCCACTTACAAGGCAATCCTGAAACAATCAGCTATTGAAAAGGGTCACTATGAGTTGAACACTACTTGACAGCAACTGACAACAACAATGTCAAAACAAAATGGGTCTGCCAAATGGACTCCAGAATTGGCAGATGATCCTCATTCCTAGGTGGAACTGTGCTTAGATTACCTTCCCACACATAAAATCTTGAAGAGTGGAAGAGTGAGGAAGAATTTATGCTAAAATTAGTTAAACTTCCACAGTTTCCAAACTTACATAAGTTGTGTCTACATATTCCCAGGGCTGGTATTTAGCTCAGTGGGTAGAGCGCTGCTCTGCAGTCTCTGAGGCCCTGAGTTCAATTCCCAGCACTGCAAAAATGGGAGAAGGACCTGGCGATCCACTCCCAAGGCAATCCTGAATCACTCAGCCATTGAAAACCCTATGAGGGTCGCTATGATTCGGATACCGACTTGAGGGCACCTAACAACAACAACAACAACAACAATATATTCCCAAGAGCAGCATGGGAAGCTCATTTTAGCATAGGAATGTTTCTTTTTATGAAAATCAGGAGTGAGGAAAGTATATTTCCTTTAACAAATTAAATAGTTATTAATATAAATGTCCTTATCCACAAGATGCCAAGACTGATAGTTCAGAATTTCTGATAAGAGAGATAAGTGAAACCATGTGTTAAAAAAATAATCTAGGGTAAAACAGTGAAAAATTTAGTTTTCCACATTACCAAGAGTAACTGCAAAAAAAAAAAAATGTGGAAAAGAGTATCATAGGCTTCCTTAGTGTTGATCTCTCTTGTTTTGCTTGATATATTTTATTTCAAGTGAATTGAAGATTATGTGTGGAAAAATCACATTTTTAATGAGTGGATTCATACATTTATCACAACTGTCAAGAAGTTCTAACATAAATTCTATTAAAATATCCAAACATGTCAGGTGCAGTGGCGCACACCTGTAATCCCAGCGACTGTAGGAGGATCGCAAGTTCAAAACAAGAGGCAGTCTGCATAATTTAGCTATACCAAGGATGTAGCTCAGTGGTATCGCATTTGCAAAGCATGCAAGTTTGAGGCCCTGGGTTCACTCCCCAGTAATGGAAAAAAAAAAAAAAATCCAAACATTTTCAATGAAGACCAGTATATAGAGAGTTAGTGTTACTTATTGTTTTATTTCTGATATATTTTCTCTAGCCTGACATTGTTGTTGTTGTTGTTAGGTGCCATCTAGTCTGTATCTGACTCATAGCGACCCTCATAGGGTTTTCAATGGCTGACTGTTTCGGGATTGCCTTGGGAGTGGATTGCCAGGCCCTTCTCCCATTTTTGCGGTGCTGGGAATCGAACTCGGGCCCTCAGAGACTGAAGCGCAGCACTCTACCAACTGAGCCAAATCCCAGCCCATAACTTGACATTAGTTATTCTATTTCCAAGGAGATTCCTTATCTTTTAGGAACTCAGTTTGTTCAGACTTGTTATAATATGCGTAGATAGTCATAGCTCTCAAAGTTCAAGTACAGATACTCCTTCTGATTTTGCAATCAGAATTGAAATATAATCATAAACTATTGATTGTGAAGGTCACATTTCAAACAGTTATGAATTCACAAGGTATATTATCTTATCAGCCTGCAGCCGCAGCCCTGTGGCATCCGATCCTGTCAGATCTCGGAAGCTAAGCAGGGTCGGGCCTGGTTAGTACCTGGATGGGAGACCGCCTGGGAACACCAGAAGCTGTAGGCGGGGAGAAGGACCTGGCAACCCCCTCCCAAAAATCGATCTGCCATTGAAAACCCTATGAACAACAGAGAAGCACTGACAATAATGTTTCCCCTGTTGTACAGAGGGTTGCTATGAGTCGGATACAGACTAGATGGCACCTAACAACAACAACAACAATTATCTTATCCTAATTTATTACCAAGATTCCTGGCCAAGGATGTGTCTTGTAGGTCACTGAGGGTGAATGGATATTGTAAAGAGTTAGAAATTTTGGCTTCCACCTTTTTTGTGGGTTACCTCCAATTTCCTTCTTTCTCTTGGCAGCTACAGAGTTATTAACTGCCTTTGAATCACTTAAAATGAGCTGAACCTCCACTTCACCCCACTTACAAATATCCTTAACAAAATCCTACATGTTTCTTATTTTTACTTAGTCTTGATACTTAATATATATATATATATGTAATATTAATATATTGATGTTGATATGTTGGTATCTCCTTATTTACATTTATATAAGTTTATCTCATAATGTTTGTCTTCCCCTTTTGCATTTATATTTTCTTTTTCTTTTACCACTAAGAGCATCAATGAGGATGCTTCAGTTGTTTTCTAGAAAGAAATCCCAAATTTGTTTAAATCAAATTTTCATATTTTCTAAATATTATCAGACATGTATACTCTGCTTTAATAGTTTAAATTTCTTATTATACTTTTATTTAGCATACAAAATAATGAATTTCATTATCCTTTTTTTGGGGGGAGGGGATACTGAGGGATTGAATCCAGGTGCTTGAACACGCTTTACAAGTGCTGTAGCACTGAGTTGTATTCTCAACCCCTTTTTTATTTTTTGTCTTGAGAAAGGTTTTGCTAAGTTGCTCAGGCTACCTCTGGCCTCATGATTCTCCTGTTTCAATCTCCCAAATTGCTGTGATTACCGGCATGTGCCACCATACCCAGCTTCATTATGATATATTTTTTTACATATATTAATAACTCTTTCGACAGGGCATGGTGGCAAATGCCTGTAATCCTAGTGACTCAGGAGGTGGAGGTAGGAGAATCTCAGGTTCAAGGCCAGAAGCAGCCTGCATAACTTGGGGAGACCCTGTCTCAAAGTAAAAAGTAAAAAATGAGCTGTTGGTGGAGCCCAGTGGTGGAAAACACCTGCAAAATATGTGTGAGGCCCTGGGTTCAACCTCTAAGTACCTCACACACACATATACACACACATACACACAAACACACACACACAAATCTTTCATCCGTATCAGTGATGTTTTAATTATAATTATTAAATGCCTATTTAATATCACAATGAAAAAAATAACATTTTGTTCCACACTACACTTACAGTTTTTTCCTTCTCAAAGGAAAAATAATCTTTAGCCTTACATTTTTAGCCCAAAGTTGTAAACATCATTTTCTGTTTAGCTAGTTATTTTATAGTTCCTGATCTCCAAGGTCTCTTGGTATTGAGAAGTCTTGTCACACTTGACATTGGGCTCATTCATGTGACTGCCTTTGATGAATAGGATGATAGACAATGGGATGAGAGAAGGAAGAGTCCAATAAAGGCTTTCTTATGAGGGCCTGTCCACTAGAATATTCTTTCCGGCTGTTATAAGGAAGAGTGTGTCATCATGAGGAGGAACATCATCTTCAGAGAACAGAGGCTTGTGGTCAGTGACCCCACCTGAACTTTCAGCTAACAATCTACACCAACTTGCTAGCCTACTGAGTACATCATCTTTAAAGTATATCCTCTTAAGTGGAAATAAAAGTGTGCCAGTTGAGGCTATTTATCTATATCAAAGATGCACTATCCCCTACTAGCTCAGTCCATCTTGCAAAACTCTGGGTTACTAAATTTTAGGATGAGTTTGCTATGTGGCAATAGATATATGATGTCATTATTAAATTTAGAATACGCCTTTTGCTGATGGAGTCTTACATATTAACAAAGAGAAATAATTCCTTAAGAAACTTTAGATAATCATAAGATAAACAAGCAGGAATATTTGTACCAGAGGTCATGGGGTTTTTTTTTGATAGGATGGTCTTTCTTAAGTTTATTTTCTTAGACTATTCACTTAATTATTCTTAATTTCAATGCATCATCTGTAAAGTGGAAAAATTATACCAACAACTTGTTTGGAAACTATGGGCATTAAATGGAGAAACATATGTAAAAATAAACTCATCCCAATCGTTAATAGATAATTACTCAATTAATAAGAGCTATTATTATTACAGATATATTATTGCATCCAGAACCCATAATTTGATATTTTAAGCACATATACTGCTGTTCATAGACATTTTTTGTTCCATATCTTAAAACTTTAATAGTATTTAGAATTCATAAATAGCATTTACTATTACTAAACAGAGTAGAGGTAATCGGCTGCTTTATTACTTATGTATGTATGTATTTATGTACTCATGTATATATTTTGTAGTACTGTAGATTTAACCCAGGGCCTCACACATGCTAGCCAAGTGCTCTACCACTGAGCTGCCCCCTCCATTTCCTGTGTCTTAAAAATTTTTTTCAGACAGAATCTCCCTAAGTTGTATAGGCTGCTTCCAGCCTCAAATTCACATTCCTTTTGCCTCAGCATCCTGAGTTGCTGGTATTACAGTATTGGACCATGGTTCTCAGCAATAATCTGCTTCTTTAAACATTAATATTGTTAATTAAAATATCTCATTTTCAATAGCAATCTATCTGTTTCATGTTTTCTCTGATCTTCATTCTTTATATCTGTGTAGAAAATAAGGAATTGTTTGGTGCTTCATATGAAGATGAATTTTACATTTACTTTGTTTTTCCAGTCCTAAAGATTTATCATCACTCAACACTACAGTTACCTATTTTTCATTTTTTTATCTAGTTACATAAACCAAACAAGATCTTCTATCAAATAGCATATTTGATGCTTACAACAATAAAACATATACTTTGACATTCTTAGCAGTCAGTTAAACCATAAATTGATCACATTGCTAACAGTATCTTTTGTTCAATGTATTTTCATTGCTGGAAATAGTTTACTTTCTTAGTTTTTAAATTTGATGTCTAGTTGTTCCTAAATTTAACTATCATCTATACTGGGAGAGAATACCAGGAGTCATTTCAGTTATTTCTAGCAGGTGGCAAAAGATGAACTAACTGTGTCAAAACACCCAATTTGTGATAGTACATTGTTGAAGTACACACACATTTTCTATTTGGTAATTGACAGCTTTGGTATTAATTTGGAATAACATTGTTAACATTTATACTACCCTCCATTTCTGCAAACTTGAATAAGTCATTAAAATGCCATGACAATCTTCGCCACAGGTGTGGAAAGCCAGATCTTGCCTGTGGCAGACTTAATTAAAATAGCAGCTGGATACTTAAAGAGAAATCCAAGAGATGATAATGTTTCTCAAAGTGCCCCAAATGAAAAGACTAGTAGGGGCATGGCCAGGTTTGTTGTTATCTCAGTTCTATTACATGAGGATAATCTATTTTGTAAATGGTTTCTGAATTAATCACCAAGTTATGGTAAAAGAAATTGAGTGAAATTAAATGATATACACATTAACATTTTGTTAAATGATTATAAAGTTTTGTTTATGGTTTTATTCATACTCCACAATAGCAAGAATATACCTATTGCTCTTATATTCTTCCAGTGCATAATCTACTTTTCTCCCTTTCTCTTAACACTTGACATAACTGTTCCCAGAGTAGAGTTTCTTGAATTTCCTTGGCAAAAGAAAGGAAAGAACAACTAAGTTATATTGATTTCACTGTGACAGTGCAACTGGCACTGACTATTTGAGTGCATCACAATTATATCCTTTCCCAGGAAGACGCTTGCCTTGACATATTCTGAATGACAAAATATGATATTGAGTTTCAAAACCTACAAAATGCAGGAAATATCTTCCCTTACAGACCATTTTCATTTTGGGGAGGACTTGTCTTGAATTATAATCTCATCTTAAATTTGACCATTTTAGAAATTGTATTTTTGTAAAATATGTGCCACGTTTCTAATTCCTCCCTGATATTTCTTAGACAAAACCTAAGAGTATTAAATCAATTTCATTATTTTTTCAAATATTTTTCATACAATGTTTTCTAAGGAGTCCTTCTCTGTGAATAGCATATCAATTTCGAATTTTTTAATCAATAAGTTCATCTTCTAGCCTGCAGCCATAGCAGTGTGGCTTCATATGCCTTCAGATTTTGGAAGCTAAGCAGGGTCAGGCCTGGTTAGTACTTGGATGGGAGACTGCCTGGGAACATCAGATACTGTAGGCTTGGGAGAAGGACCCAGTAACCTACTCCCAAAAATCAGTCTGCCATTGATAGCCATGTGAATATCAAAGAAGCACTGAGAATAGAGTTTCGACTGTTGTACATAGGGTTGCTATGAGTCAGATACTGAGTCAGTGGCACTTCACAATAAGCCCATTTTCTAGGAAATAGCTTTAAAAATCTATATTACAATTTTAGGTATGCCTTACTTTGTAATGAATTTCTACCTGTTGTTCAAATACCTTTTCTTCCTATTAATAATTGACATAGTGTCCCTGTTATTGAGTTTTTGCATTTAGTATTTTCACAAAAATTATTTTAGAATATTCATTTTTACTTATAATTATATTTCCAGCATCTAACATGTTGAGTAATATTATTAAAATACATAATCAATTCCTTATATTTTCTCAGTACTAATTTGGCAAAAATATGTTATATTTCATAACAAATTCCTCTAGGAAATCTTTCTTAGATCAACAGGTTACTTCTTGTGACCTAGGATTGTTGATATTGGTACTTGTTATTGTTTCATTATGGACAGGATATCATTTCTGACAGACAACTAGGATAAATGAGCAATTAAGGCAAACTCAGGATGTTGTTTATGACTATGAATTTTCCTAGGCATCATGAGAGTATTCATTTTAAATTTCACATACATTAATTATGAATTAAATACCTTATCATAGTGAAAAAATTTCCACTAAAATGAACCCAGATATTTCTGGAAGCAAGATTAGTGGAAGTAACTTAAAATTCAAAATTAAACATATTTTACTAAAATCTTGTTTTCTCTTTCAAATCTAGCTTTCAAAGCTTTCAGTGGCTTTCAAAATTGCGTAAGTTATAAACCTATTAGCTAATATTATTTTCTGTAATATGTGCAAGATGACTATGATGATTAATGAAGGTTGTTGTTGTTAGGTGCCCTTGAGTCGAGCGACCATATGTACAGCAGATCGAAACACTTGCCAATTCTGTGCCAGGCAAACAATCTTCATTTATCTTTAAGCCCATTGTTGCAGACACTGTGTCAATCCATCTGGTGGAGGGTTTTCCTCTTTGGCGTTGACCTGACACTGTCCCAAACATGATGTCCTTCTCCAGGGACTGATCTCTCCTGACTACATGTCCGAAATATGTAAGATGCCGTCTGGCCATTCTTGCTTCCAAGGAGCACTCTGGTTGCACTTCTTCTAGGACACATTTGTTGGTTCTTTTGGCAGTCCATGGTATATTCAGTAGACGTCTCCATCACCACAATTCAAAAGCATCAATTCTTTTTCTGTCTGCTTTGTTCAATGTCCAGCTTTCACAACCATATGATGCCACTGAAAATACCATGGCATGGGTCAGACGCATCTTCGTCTTCAATGTGACATCTTTGCTTTTCAATACTCTGAAGAGATCTTTTGCCACAGCTTTTCCTAGAGCAATGCATCTTTGGATTTCTTGACTGCTGCTTCCACGGGTGTTGATTATAGAGCCAAGCAAAGCAAAATCTTGGAAAACCTCAATCTTTTCTCCATTTACTATGAAGTTGTGTGCTGACCCAGTTGTAAGGATTTCTGTTTTGTTTAGTCCTAACCCATATTGAAGGCTATGATCTTTGATCTTCATCAATAAATGTTTTAAATCCTCTTCACTTTCAGCAAGCAGAGTGGTGTCATCTGCATAACGCAGATTGTTAATGAGTCTTCCTCCAATGTTGATGGCACGTTCTTCCTCATAAAGTCCAGCTTCTCAGATTATTTACTTGGCATATAAATTGAAGAGATAGGGTGAAGGTATACAGCCCTGACACACACCTTTCTCAACTTTAAACCACTCAGTGTTTCCTTCTTCTATTTGAACAACTGCCTCCTGGTTCATGTACAGATTTCTCATGAGCACAATTAGGTGTTCTGGTATTCCCATTTTCCGAAGTGTAATCCATAATTTGTTATGATCCACTCAATCAAATGCCTTTGCATAGTCAATAAAACATAGATAGACATCTTCCTGATATTCTCTGCTTTCAGCTAATATCCACCTGACATCAGCAATAATTTGCCTGTTTCCCCACCCTCTTCTGAACCCCACTTGATTTTCCAGTAAGTCCCTGTCTATATACTGCTGCAGTCACTTCTGAATGATCTTTAGTAGAATTTTGCTGGTGTGCGATATTAATGATATTGTCTGATAGTTTGCATATTCAGTTGGATCCCCTTTTTTGGGAATAGGCACAAATATGGATCTCTTCCAGTCAGTTGGCCAAGTAGATATTTTCCAAACCTTTTGGCACAAACATGTTAACAGCTCCAGTGCTGAATCTGTTTATTGAAACATCTCTATTCATATCCCATCAATTCCCGAAGACTTGTGTTTCACCAGTTCTTTCAAGGCAGCTTCCACTTTGTCCATCAACACCATTGGTTCCTCTTCAAATGCAACCTCTTGGAATTGATGGTCATCTACCAATTCTTTCTTGCATAGTGACTCTGTGTATTCTTCCCATCCTCTTTTGATGTTTCCTGCATCATTTAATGTTTTCCCTGTAGAATCTTTCACTACTGCCACTCGAGGTTTGAACTTTTTCTTCACTTCCTTAAGCTTGAGAAACCCAGAGTGTTTTCTTCCCTTTTGGTTTTCTACCTCCAGCTCCTTGAACATGTCATTATAATACTTGTTTTTGTCTTCTCGAGCTGCCTTCTGAAATATTTTATTTAGTTCCTTAACTTCATCATTTCTTCCTTTTACTTTAGGTGCTCTACATTCGAGGGCAAAGTCCAGTGTCTCTTTTGACATGTAATTTGGTCTTTTCTTTTTTTCTTGTCTTTTTAAGAAGTTTTTGCTTCCTTCTTGAATGATATCTTTTATGTCATGCCACAGCTCTTCTGGTCTCCTATCATTTGTGTCTAATGCATTAAACCTATTTTTGAGGTGGTCTCTGAACTAGATAGGATATACTCAAGGTCATACCATGCCTCTCATATACTTGTTCTAATTTTCTTCAGCTTCAGTTTGAACTTGCATATGAGAAGTTGATGGTCTGATCCACAGTCAGCACCTGGTCTTGTTTTGACGTTTTTTGCAGAGATTTTCCATCATCTCTTTCTACATATGTAGTCAATTTGATTCCTGTATGTTCCATCTGGTGAAGTCCATGTGTACAGTCTCCGTTTATGATGTTGAAAAAAATGTATTTGCAATGAAAAGGTCATTGGTCTGACAAAATTCTATCATGCGATCTCCAGCTTCGTTTCTGTCACCAAAACCATATTTGTCAACTACTGAGCCTTCTTTGTTTCCAACCTTTGCATTCCAGTCACCAGTGATTATCAGTATGTCTTGATGGCATGTTTGATCTCTTTCAGATTGCAGAAGCTGATAGAAGTCTTCCTTTCTTCATTTGTGGCATTAGTGGTGAGTGCATAAATTTGAATAATAGTCATATTTACTGGCCTTCCTTGTAGGTGTATGGATATTATTCTATCACTGACAACATTGTATTTCATGACAGATCTTGAAATGTCTTTTTTGATGATGAATGCAACCCCATTTCTCTTTAGTTTATCATTCCCAGCATAGTAGGCAATATGATTATCTGACTCAAAATGGCTTATGCCGGTCCCTTTCAGCTCACTGATGCTCAGAAAGTCAATATTTATGGGCTCCACTTTTCTTTTGATGATTTCTAATTTTTCTAGATTCATACTGTGTACATTCCATGTTCCAATTATTAATGGAAGTTTACAGTTGTTTCTCCCCATTTAGAGTCGTGCCACATCAGCAAATGGAGATCCCTGGGGCTTTACTCCATTTCCGTCACCACAGTAGACTCTACTTTGAGGAGACAACTCTTCCCCAGTAGTCCTTTGAGTGCCTGCCAACCTGCAGGGCTCATTTTCCGGCACTATATTTGATAGTGTTTCTTTGCTATTCATAGGGTTTTCAATGGCTAGTTGTTTTGGGAGTGTTTCGCCAGGTCCTATTCCGGAGTCTGTCTTAGTCTGGAAGCTCAGCTGAAAACCTCTCCACCATGGGTAACCTTGCTCATATCTGAGGTACCATTGGCAGAGCTCTCAGCTCAGCTCAACACACAAGCCCCCACATTGTGGCAAACTGACAGACGTGTGGGGTTAATGAAGGTAGTCGATATAAAATATGCACTGGCCTGTTTGTTTAACTACACATAATATAATATATTTCATTTATTTGATATTCCTTCCAATACTAGTAGTGGAGTATCCATTGATAACCCTATGAGGGTTGCTATGAGTCATACCTGACTTTACAACATCTGACAACAATAAAATCTACAAATGGATGCATTTCATATTTTATTTTCCATAGCATCACTGTTAATATTGTTATATAATAAATTTTAACAATATTAGAGAATTAGTAGTTAAAATAAATCAACTCCAGATTCATAATAGTCATCTATTTTCTTCCAAATATGGTTTTCTTCAGAAATGCATAGTGATATGACAGTTCTTTCTTCATTATTATATTTGAAAAGATGTATCTATTGTCCATCTAGTGTCTTATTTGAAATAGAAATCAAGTAAACACATAGATAACCATGAAAAAGACAACTTCAAATATGGTCATTATATAGAGAATGTGAATGATATTTGCTACTAGATGAAAATCATCTTGCAAATAAATTGATTTAAAAATTACCTCACGTGATTGAAGTAACTTGTAATGTTATGTTGTTACTTCTTTATAAATAGAATATTTTATGATCTATAAACATTAAATATTTTTCTAATGTGAATAGTGCTGCAATAAACATGAGAGTTTCAAACATCTTGTTAACATACTAATTTCATTTCCTTTGGATATGTTCACAGTATTTGGATTGATGGATTTTATGATAGTTCTATTTTTAATGTTCAAAAAACTTCCATAATTTTTTATATAATGCTTCTTCTAATTTGGATTCCCATCAGTAGGGTAAAAAGCCTCTCCTTTCTCCACATCCTTTCCAGCATTTTTAGCTTTTGTCTTTTTGGTAATAGCCATTCTAACTGGCATGAACAGTTATTTCCTTATTTTGATTGCATTTCTTGGGTGATTAGTGATGTTAAGAATTTACTCATATACCTGTTGGCCACTTGAAAGTGTGTGCATGAGTGTGTGTGCTGTTAAGTGTCTATTAAGGTATTTTGTCCACTTTAAAATTAGTTTATTTGAATTTTTAAAAATATATTAGTCTGCAGCCCTAGCACCCTGGCATCTGATCCAGACTGATCTCAAGCTAAGCAGCCGGGACTTGTTAGTCCTTGAATGAGAGACTACCTGGGAATAGCAGGTGCTGCGGGCTTGAGAGAAGGATGTGGCAGTCTACTCCAGAAATAATCCACCATTGAAATCCCTATGAATAGCAGAGAAGCACTGACAATAGTGCTGGGCATGACAAAGTGTTGGGAAGTGTTTATTCTGTTATACATAGAGTCACTATGACCCAGGCCCAACCCAAAGGCACCTAAGAACAACCAAATATATTGACTTCTTTGACCATTTTTACATTCTGTGTATTAACTCTATGTCAGATGTACAGTTTGCAACTATTTTTCCCACCATGTAGATTGTGTCTTCACTCTTCTAATAGTGTACTCTGTAAACAATTGTTTAGTTTGATGCATCCCATTTGTCTATTTTTGCTTTCATTGTTTGTGCTAATGAGATCTTATTTCAAAATCATTGTTTAGTTCAAGGTCATAAATCACGTTTTCTTTTACTAGGTTCTTAGATTTGGTTCATGCATTGAGGTCTTTAGGCCATGTTCAGTCAATTTTTGCATATGGTAGGAGTTAAAGGTCTACATTTATTCTCCTGCCTAGAAACACTCTTTTTTTTTTTGTCACTGTAAAAACTACTTGCCTATAAATGCATGGATTTACATCTGTGATCTCAATTTTATTCTGATGGTCTATAAAAGAATGGTTAATAGTACCATTCTGTTTTGATTACTATTATTTTGTTGTTGTTGTTGTTATTAGGTGCCGTCAAGTCGGTATCCTACTCATAGTGACCCTCATAGGGTTTTCAATGGCTGACTGTTTCAGGATTGCCGTGGGAGTGGATTGCCAGGCCCTTCTTCCATTTTTGCGGTGCTGGGAATTGAACTCGGGTCCTCAGAGACTGCAGTGCAGCGCTCTACCAACTGAGCCAAATCCCAGCCCTTAAAGTCGGATAATTGGTGGCCTCCAGGTCTGTTTTTGTGGCTGACAATTGTATTGATTCTTTGTAGTCTTTTTGATTCCATATGCATTTTAGGTACGTTCTATCCTTTTCTATGAAGAATGCCATTAGTATTTCTGTAGCGAGTGCATTGAATCTTTAGAATATTTATCATTTTATTTTATTTGGTTCTAGAGATCAAAATCCATGTCTTTTTATGATAGACACATGCTCTACAACTGAACTACATGCACAACTGTTGATATATGCAAGTCAGAAAAAATATAATGGCATTTTTCCTTTACAACTTTAGAACTAATATGTTTTTCCTTTCCTTTCCTTTTTTTTTTTTTTTTTTTTTTTTGGTGATGCTGGGGGTTGGACCCAGGTCCTCGAGCTTGCATGCTCTGCAAGCGCTGGACCACTGAGCTGCACACCCAGCCCATTTTTTACTTTTTGAGACAAGGTCTCACTAAGTTATGCAGACTGCCTGTGGTCTCAAACTTGTGATCCTCCTGCCTCTGCCTCCCGAGCCGCTGGGATTACAGGCATGTGCCACCGCACTCAGCTCTGTCTTTCCTTTCCTTTTGGAAAAGAACTCTTGTTTGAGATTACTGTGGATTCCTGAATGTAATCTGCACATGAATCTAATCCTCACTCAGGTTTTAGTGATTCATTAAATTTAAAAAGTTAGTTTGCAATTCTAATCCTTTCCTTTCCTTCAACTACTGCTTGTTGGTAGAGCAACTGAGTTAATGATAGGGCAGTGATACAGAGCACTGACAATGTTTCATTTAAGAGCAATGACTAGTGTGATGAATAATAGGTAAATTATAATAATTATAATAATAAGTAAAATATGCCTGCAGCCATACCACTGTGGGGTCTCATAATATCTGGGAAGCTAAGTAGGGTCGCCTGCTGCCATAGCCCTGTGGCACCCGATCCCGTCAGATCTCGGAAGCTAAGCAGGGTTGGGCCTGGTTAGTACCTGGATGGGAGACTGCCTGGGAACACCAGAAGCTGTAGGCTTGGGAGAAGGACCTGGCAAGCCCCTCCCAAAAATCAATCTGCCATTGAAAACTCTATGAATAGCAGAGAAGCACTGACAATAGTGTTTTCCCTGTTGTACAGAGGGTCGCTATGAGTCAGATACCGACGCGACAGCACCTAACAACAACAACAACAAAGTAGGGTCAGGCCTGGTTAGTACTTGAATGATAGACTGCTTGGGAAGACCAGGTACTCTAGGCTTGGGAGAAGGTCCCGGCAACCCACTCTCTAAAACAATTAGCCATTGAAAACCCTATGAAGAGCAGAGAAGCCCTACAAATAGTGTTTCACATGTTGTACATAGAGACACTACCAGTCAGACACCAATTCAATGGCACCTAACAACAACAAAGTAAAATAAGAAGTCATTGTATTGTATTGTTTTTATATACATAGCTAATCTATAATTTTCCCCAAAACCAGTTCTCCACAGTGACTATAAACTGCACATGATTCTAATCTTCCTCTGATTTTTCAGCCCTCTAAAACTATTGAAATAGTTCTATTAGAATCAAGAACATGTGTTATATTGTACAAATTTGAAAATGTATCAAAAACCCAGATAATAATCTATGTAATCTGTTATTCTTTCCAAAGAATATTATTAAGCATACATTATATTCAATTAAGCATACATTATATTCAATGATACCATTATATGTACAATGTGGATTATATTCAACACTATATGGTATATATATATGTGTGTGTGTGTGTGTGTGTGTGTATATATATATATATATATATATATATATATATATATATATATGTATGTATGTATGTATATTAAAGCCCAAAATATATCTAGTACTGAGAGGTTGAACTCAGAGCCTTGCGCATGCTAGCCAAGTGCTCTACCACTGAGCTGAACTCCCAACTCATTATTGATTTATTTGTTTTTTGGGACAGGATCTCTTAGTTGCATGGGCTGCCTCTTAACTCAAAGTCTAGATCCTCCTGCCTCAGAGCAGTGAGTTATTGACACTGAAGGCCTGTACCATAGTGCTCAGCTGGATCTTCAAATAACTACATGTTAATTGAAAAATAAATAAGAATATATGAATGCACAAATGTGGTCAAATGTTGCAGTTTACTTTATTACTCCAACCCTAAATATATAAGATTTAACATACTAATGTGTTCTTAAGAACTGTACTTAAAGTAACATGTTTTAAGCTTGATGTACAATGCTAAATGTAGTAGAAATGCCTCTTTTTTCTTGTACATAAAAAATACCAAAAAGCATTTTAAATGTAAGTACATATGTGTCTTTATTTTTCTTGTGTCCAGCATTATTAATTTTTCCTTCTAGACTTGACATAGAATAACAAATGAGGACAATGACTTAGACCAAACAAATGTCTCTAGTACACCAAAAATCTATTAAGCTTACTGAAGAAGATGTGAGGAGAAAATAACCTTATATATTATTTGTAGGAACATAAATAAATCCAGCCATTATTCAATTCAGTATGGAGATTCTCCTCAAAATTAGAAATAGAACTTACATGTAATCCGGCTATACCACTTCTGGGTATATATCACAAAGAATAACAGTTTATTATAAATATTTCTGCATACCCATGTTTCACTTGGCATTATTCACAATAGTCAAGATACAGAATCAGCCTAGCTGCCCTTCAGTGGATGAATGGATAAGGAAAATGTGGTATATATACAATTGCATATAAAGTCTATCCTTAAGCTATTAGGAAAGAAAACATTTCTGTTCATTTGCTTGTTTGTCTATCCATCTAATTATCCCTTCAGCCATTTAGTAGAAAATCTGAATCACAATTTTTTTTCTTTTTCCACCACGCTATCCTTTTGTTTTTATTTACCTAGCTTAAAGTTTCATTAAGAGTAGTTTTTAACTTATAAATTTTCAATGTTTTCTGTATGTAAGAAGTGTAATAAGGGATGATATATTTATTCATGATCAGGTGTTTGCATGAAAGATTATTTTAGGAAGAAAATATTAATGTCTACTAGTAGACCTTGCTAACTGCTTATCACAAATAACAACTATTACTACACAATTACTCCACATATAG